>JAPMLY010001128.1:0-60000 GCA_026401115.1 Tetraselmis chui
TTGTTGCTTAGAGAAGTTAGGTTTTTTACCGTGACGCTGAAGATGTTTCCCTTTGGGACGCAGTGTAGAAATGTAGAGTGTGATTGCTGACTTGGTGTTGCTCAGGGAGTATGAATTTGTAATTTTGTTGTGGGCTTTGTGCTCTCGCGTTTACGAGTGTAGTGAGGAAATGCTTGGCTTTGATGAGGGATTGAGTGCTGTTTCGGGAAGATTGCGTTACATCTAGGGGCTTGGTTTAAGGGTTTCCTCGATGAAACGTGGTGAGGAAGGGCAGGTTGTTAGGTTATAAGGATCAGGCTGTTTGTTATGGTTTAGGATGAAGCAGCATGTATGTTTGTGTCTGGAGGGCCGAGGGAGACAGATGACGAGTGTCGACTGTTGTTACAGGTTGTGCAGCAGCTGGCGGAGGAAGCAGACACGCGCTCCGCTGCGGCGGTAACAACCGATGCGGAGGCGTCATCGAACGGCGCAGCGGAGGAGCAGCGGATGGAGGCGATGGCGCTCGGTGCATGTGCGGTGCTGCGTGGCCGAGCCTGCTGGCGACTGATGGGCCGCAGCCCCCTCGCCCTCTCCGCCACCATGCGCGCCCTCTACCTCTCCTCCCAACACACCAGCCTCAGGTCACAGGTGAGACCCGCAACTTGTAGCTCCCCCGGCGACTGCTGCTCGTCTGTCGCTCCGATGTGGAATCGAGTAGGCGAGAAGCTCTCCGTCGCAATGTGGTTTTGTCTCGCGTTGCATACCTGCCTCTCACCGTGTGCATATGTGTGTTGTCCTGCTCAATGCAGGCCGCGATCAACGACGTGTTTCTAATCTTTACGCTCAGATTCATCCGCCCCCCGCCCCTTATCTCAACGCAGGTAAGTCAAGCAAGAGGGCACACCCACCCACACAGTTAGTCGGTGTAACTGCGGTACCTCATGAAATGAAAGAGTACCTTTGGAATGAGGCTTGTGAGGGCTGACTGTTTCATTAAATATCGTAGCTTCGTTTTCGGGTGATGGAGTATGTTTATGCGGCGGTTACGCCAGCTTGTTGACTTCCAGTGTTATGCTTACCTATCGTGTGTGTGTGTGTGTGTGTGTGTGTGTGTGTGTGTGTGTGTGTGGTGTGTGTGTCTGTATCTGTGTCTGTGGGGCGTGTGATTGCAGGCTGGTGTGGAAATTCTGCCTGCCGGAATCGCCTCCCTAGCAGAGGATTTGCTTGCTGTCGCCAGCAGCGGGGCCTCAAAGCTGCACTGGCGCTACGACCTCACCGTCAACACGTTCCTGCTTTTCCTACTGCCCATGTGGGACGTGGAGCGCGCCGGGCGCATGTTCGCCCACTCCCTCAGCCTCCTCACAGGGCAAATCCTACCACTACGTCAACTCGCCCTCGTGGCCGCCAGCTTTCAGGTCGGAACTCTCCCCGCCCCGGCCCTCCATGATTGCCTCCCTCCCCCCCAAAAAATACACACACGCACACACACACACACACACGCCTACACGCGCGCGCGCGAAGACAAGCACGAACACACACACACACACACACACACACACACACACACGCGTGCACGCGCATACGCTTGCGCGCGAGCACATAGCCTGGTTTTATTTCTGTCCATGTCGATAGACGAGCGCTTTTACATGAATGAAGCCGCACTCAGACTGCTGTTGCCCCCTTGGGCACACGATTCATCCCGCCTTCATGCCTCACTTAAAAAAATGGACATGTCGGTTGCCTATTCTTGTTTACTCAGTCTTCAGTGCCCGAACCATTTATATCTGGCATCATGCGGCTGACGTGGGGAATCAGCGTGTCCATCATCATGATATATGTGCCTTTCCCCTCTCAGTGCAGCCTCGCCCATTTGTTGTGTTTGGACAACTGTCGTGTATTATTGTTTTGTATGTACCCTACGGTTCATATAATAGTTTGAAACAAAGACTACAATAAGAACGGCACGTGACACTACTAAATTAGTTGCCTCGCTCCTTCATTTTTCTGTTTACGCTGTATTTTTTTCATAATTAACTTGCGCATTCATAAGGCAGACCGTTATCACGCAATCAATGTATATGGACATAACACAACATGTTTTTTTTCCAGCAATGTGTTCTCCTATGAAATTTATTTAAATTTGAATTTAAACGTTCTGTAGTACTTCTGCATGGCTGTGAGGGAAATAGTGTCGTTTATCCTTGTGGTTTATGCAGTTCGGGATGTATGTTTTCCTGTCTCATGTGCACAGGTTTCGACGTTGAGCAGTGACGATCAGGACTCCCCGCTGCGCGAGGTACTGCACAGGGCGGTGACGTCGGCGCTGTCCGCCCCAAACTACGCGTCCGATCTGCTGTCCCACATGGCGCACAATCATGTGGCGCTGATGACGGCGGAGGCGGGTAGTGATGGCCAACGCTCGCGCAACTGGTCGAGCATCCGGCGCGAGGAGGCGGTGGTGAAGTCAATCTCTGCCACGCTCAACCGCTTTCAAGAGTGGCCCGTCATGCGGAAGCGGCCGACTGCCATGAAGGGCGGCCAGTTTGTGATGCTGCACGTTCGAAGTATGACTAAACTGTTTACCATCGCGCCACAGGCGAGAACCCCCTCTCTCTTACCTTCTTTTCGCCCTCCATTCACGCTTCACTCACGCCCACATTCACGCGCACGCACACACACACACACACACACACACACGCACATACTCGCACATTATTACACGCACAGAGACTCCCATTCAGACATATATACAGAGTGTCACACGCACACACACACACACACACACACACACACGCACGCACACACACACACACACACACACACACAAATAGGGTCAGAGTGATGACAGAAGGAATTCACGCTGTTATTTATAAAGCATGTCAAGCTATTATGATATGCAGAAGGTTTTGCAGAAAGCAAACATGCCGAGGCCATTGCTGAACGGAACCGAGTACAGCGTTTTGTCAATTTTAAGCTTTGTGCTTTCTGTTTGTGACCTAAGCAGCAGGAGTAGTAGCAGCCGCCATTCCTGTCAGTTAGGATCGTCAGGCAACCCGTGAGAATGGCGATTTGTGAAAGTATTGTTCTTTCTCGAATAGGCTGACATAACAGATTAGGCGAGGCTTGTGACGTTTTCCTCTGTCCCGTTTGGGTCTGTGCTGTGCAGCTGTGGGCGGAAGCGCTCGCTGGGCCACTGGCGGAGGCGTGGAAGGATCAAAGCAATTTGGCAGAGAAGACGACGGCGTGCGCGGCCGCTGAGGTGATTGCGGGGCTGGTGGCGTCGGAGGCCGCGTTCTGCTGCGCGCCGGGGCAACCCAGCGCGTGGGAGGGGTGGCTGAAGCAGCTGCTGCGCGGCAGCCTGGCCAATTGCCCGCTCGAGCTGGCGGAGATGTGGGGGCTGGTGGTGAGGTACGGCGTGGGTGGGCTCATCAACAGCGAGGACGACACTCGGCTGGCCGCGCTGCTGGAAATAGTAGCAGAGCCTTCAGAGCCGGTAAGCCTCACCCCTCTCTGACTTCACTAGTCAACCTTCACAGACGACGTCTTACGTCTTCATCACTTTCCACGGTCTGCTGAACAGCACTGGCGACTGTTTGTACTTTCGGCATTTGTATGTCATGGAATGTGCCTCTTTTGGAATTGTTTGTAACTGAAACTGTCAACTCATGTTCAATCCGATATATCGACACGCAGCTTTGCGGCGTCTGCTGTAGTACTTACCGTGCCATGGGGTTATCTGTCTAGTCTTTCCTGCTTTCCTGTTTGATGTTTCAAGAATCGCCCTGCCTCCCCTCATCTTCGCGTTGCGTTAGCGCATAGTTTGCCTGCCACAACGTAAGCACTGTCTCTCTACTGAGAGCAACAAACAAAGACGGCTGGTGTTTCGAGGTGTGGCGAGCTAAGAAATGAGTATCCTTACAACAGTAGAATAACACACTTATCATGGGCAAATTTATGTTCCCAAAACGTCACGGACTTTGCACTCAAGCAATGAATGCATTATGTCCGTTGGTTACTCTCGGTCTGCGTAAACTGTAAACCAGGCAAAAATCGATACTTCAGTTTCGTTTCTGTCCTTCGTTTTTCAATTCACTCTGTTCTGTGAATTTTGTGTATGTTTGCCTCCCCCTTCATACAAAATATGAGTGGTTGCTTGCTTCGCTGCTCGACACCAAACTCTGTCACTGCGCGACCCCCCATCGTCCCTTTGCTCCCCTGACATTTTCGGGGCGGGCTGTGTGGCGCAGGGCGCGCCCAGCAGTGCGGTGGTGAAGCACCTCAAGGCGGTGTCCAACGCGCTGGGCGAGTTGCTCACGCAAGGACAGAACAGCCGCCCCGAGGCGCGAGCCTTCCACGCCACTGTCCTGCAAGAGCTTCTCCGCCTCATGGCAACCCCGCTCAACAGCGTGCGGCGGGAGGTGGCCAAGTGTATTTCGTACCTCGCTGCCTCGCGGGATACCTACGGCGCTTCCGAGCCCACAGGTTCGTCCGCATCCCCCCTTATGTTTTGCAGAGAGAGATAGAGGCAGAGAGTGGGAAAGAGCTTAGCGAGAGAAGTTTAAAGAGGAAGCATGGGAATGCGGGGGGAAGAAGTGCACGTGTATGCGTGTGAGCGAGAGCGAGGCGTGTGTATGTGAGGAGGGTGTTTTAGGGAGAGAGAGAGAAAGAGAGAGAGAGAGACAGAGAGAGAGAGAGAGAGAGAGAGAGAGAGAGAGAGAGAGAGAGAGAGAGAGAGAGAGAGAGAGAGAGAGAGAGAGAGAGAGAGAGAGAGAGAGAGAGAGAACAGCAGAATGATGGTAACTATTTTATGAAAGCAGTGCGATGCGGGTGACGTTGCTCACTCCCCTGAGGCACTGCGCCCTTGGCTGTGCCGCCCATCCCCAGGGACAGAGAGCGAGGGCGGCACCGAGGAGGGAACCTACGCGGAGAACCTTGCGGTGGAGGTGGCAGCTGCGCGTGGCGACGGCTCGGCCTGCCTCCCCCTCCGCGCGCGCATTCAGCGCCTGCAGTCCCACCTCGTGTCGTCCCTCGTGGACGGCGTTCCTTACGTGCTCATGAACAGCGTGACTGCGGAGGGGGGCAGGCAGCAGGCGCAGGATGTGGTGATGGGGGAGGTGGGGGAGGAGCGGGTGGAGGTGGACGGGGGAGAGAGGGAGGGGGCGGTGGCTAGGTTGGGTAGCGCGGTTCAGTTTGTGATACGGTCGATGCGGAGTGGAGACGCGGGGTACGTGGCAGACACGCTGCTGGCGTGTCTTGAGCCGCTGCTGAGCGTGCAGGAGATGCCGGACCCGGAGCTGCAGCCGCTGGCGATGGAGGCCAAGACCGCGTTTGCGTTGCTCAAGTACCTGCCCATGCACACTGGGGACGTGGGGCGTGTGTTGGGGGTGCTGTTGGGGGCGCAGGAGAAGGAGCCATGGCACGCGCGCGCGGCGGCGCTGGTGTTCACCCAATACTTTTGGTTCCGTCAGGTGAGAGGTCGTCTTTCACACACTGCATGGAGTTGGCAGGAAGCGCGATTAGGTCAACAGTACGAGTTGCGCGCGCGCGCGCGCACACACACACACACACACATCCTATGTCAAATTTGCAATGCGTGAGGAAACACAGAGGGTATACATGTACGTATACGCTAAATATATGAACTGTTACATGGTAGATTAATGAGGACGCTGTCTTGTCATCGTGTCACGATAGCTAAATGATGAGTTGTTTTCCGCATTCATATATCTTGTGTGATTGAAAAGGAAATTATTATGAAATCATGCGCTTCTTGGTTTGTATTTACGACGAGAACGGGCTGTTAAGTCTCGAGTGTTCTTAAAAAATGATTTGCAAAGAGAGATGCAAAAGTATGAAAACGTAAAGAATAGAGATAAAGACAATGTATCAGTATTGGCTGGGGTCGATGGTAACTCTGAAATGGAAGAGTGTTGCAGGTCAGGTTTGAATTGCACCATTTCCATATCTGACAATACTCACATGGCGCCAAAGGGTGCGGGCGAAAGACAGAGACATGACGGTCCCGTGACGCTAAGCATGCACGCGGGCATCGTGTTGTCCTTTTCTGAACCGGAGAGGGATCTGAAAGTAAACGGCTGCATAATTTCATGTTAACCCCCAGCTTTTCTCCTTCGATGCTATGTCGTGTCACGCATTTCAGCAATCATCCGTGAATGGACAAGCAAGTTACAAACCGCGGATCTAGGCGCATTATATCATGTGCGTTGGTGTTTGTATGGGTGTATTGATACAGGCGCACGCGCGCATGTGCCTTATGAGACGCGCGCGGGTTAGTTTTAAGGATGACTTAGCCAAATTGCGGACCGACATTTGGGTGCAAGATGCAAACAGAATACTCCGTTTTTATTGACCACCTGCCTGTCGCTGCTCTTGGCTTGGGGGCGCAGGTTTACGTGCTGGATGGGGCTGAGTACATGGGGATCCTGGAGAATGTGGTGGCGCTGCTGAGCGACCGCAAGCTGGAGGTGCAGGAGCTTGCGGCGGCGACGCTGAGCGGCATCCTGCGCGGTGCGCCGGCGAGTGAGGGGGCAGCGCTGAGGGGGCGCTTTGTGGAGGGCGCACGCGGCGTCCGTGCCACTTCTTCTCGCGGCCGACGCGGGCGCACGGGCGCTGGTCTCACCACGAGTGACTCGACCGCCACGTTGGACGCGCTCGCTAAACGGCACGCGCCTGTGATGGGGCTCAAGGGCTTTGTGCTCTCCACCCCCTACGACGTCCCGCGCTGGCTGCCCGAGGTGCTGATGTCGCTGGTGAGCGTGAGCGGGGAGCCGCCGCCGATCAAGACCACCGTCGCGCGCTCTCTCGGCGAGTTTCGACGCACGCACGAGGAGGTCGGGCTGCAGGAATGCCGCGACTACTTTGACGCCGAGCAATGGGAGGCCATTCAGGACGTCACATCCACCGCCTCCTACTACGTCTAGACCTCCTCCCTCCCCATGCTTACTATGCAACAGCTTGCTGCCTATCGTTCACTCCATCGCCAGTGTATTGGGCTTGGTGCTATGGAAAGGGACAGGGGAGTCTGTGGTTGGGGTGAGCATTGCACATTGCAGAAAGTGTGTAGTTAGGCTGCTAGAGGAGGAAGGGTACGTAAGAGGACAGGGATAGGGGGCAACCCTTGGAGGCTGCTGGCACGGTCTGTCTGGGGGGTGGTGCCGCCGTGTGTGACGATTCCATAATTCAGTGGAGAGGCAGTGGCCATCGCCTCTTGGTCCCAAACCAGACACGCAGTAAGTCTCACGCATGTTGGCATGCACCTGTGTGCACTGACATGGTAGTGTAAATGCTCACATTCACAGGCAAACAACATACAAATCCACGCACACACACACACACACACACACACACACACAGTACTTCCGACTCGATTGGTAAAACAAGACTTTGACATAATACACTCGCACCCCCCAACACACACATGTGCAAGTCACCATGTGGACAATCATGACATTCGTAAGTGCACACACACGCACGCGCGCGTTTTTCATTGCTGACTATATCGATACAGATAAATGTTCACACGAGCGCAAGCGCATAGGGTGGAGCCTTGAGTTCCCAGAAACAAATGTGTGCAGGAGAATCTGCACACTCTGAAGGAAAAAGTTCTGCTGCCCCTTTCCGAAAAAAATACACCCAACTTTGAACACAATAACTACGCTTCCATTCCCCCTTGATTGTATTGATGGAGTCCACTGTGCCAGGGAAGACTCGGCAGGGAGGGCACACATTGTTTTGGGATGAGTATTTTGTTGGACGAGTAGTAGAGCTGTTGAAAACGATGCTGAGTTGCATCGATCCACCTGCTTGAACAGCCATGAAAGGATACACGAATGGGGAACTTTTTCCTCAACGCGCATTTCGCCGAGAGGCTGTGTTTGCGTTGAATCCTAGAAGGAACGGCAGAAGGAACAGTGAGCACCGGAGCGAGACGAATATGCCAACCGTCATCTCCTTCTGACCGTTTCTGCATTGACCTGTCAATACAGCAGCAACAAAGGTTTGCTCTCCCGTCATGACACACCTCACTCAACAGACGCCCCCTTTCGTCCCTCGCAATCCTCGTGATTCGGCGAGCTAGGAGGCATCCATCCCTGGACAGTCGCCAAGCAGATGATGCGACGGGTGCCCCCCACATCGAGTGCACCGCCAAATACCACCAGCGACAGGGCAGTCAGCAGAGTGGGGGATCAGGCAGCCGGTGTCAGCAGTGGATGGCGCCCGAGATGCCCATCATTCGGAGCAGCGCTGGCTCGAGGTGGAGGGAGGAGAGAGCGGCGAGACAGATGCCGATGCTGTCTGCGAGGCTAGTGATGCCCATCGCAAACTCCCTCTCTCTCGCACTTGTGAACTGCGCAACCAAGTGACACACACACACACACACACACACACACACACACACACACACACACACACACACACACAGCGCGGTGCCTCAGACTATCGTTACCCAGAAAGGAGGACAGGCAGGCAGGCAGTGGTTGGGATGTTTAAACGGGGAGCAGAGGAGTGAGGGAAAAGGGCAGGAAGAGAGGTCCATGGTAAGGAAGGTGAGAGCGGCAGGAGTAGATGATTTGGGAGAGGGTCAGGCCAGATGACATGGCATACTAGGGTCAGGGTGGGTGGTATGGGAAGGGCGTAGAGGGAGATGGCATGGGGCAGATGGAATGGTGTGAGAGGAAGGGGGCAGGGAGTTTACCTCGGAAAGGTTGGTGAAGGCATTCACGTAAGTCGCGCCCCCCAGCAGCCCCTCCCACACGACCAACAGCCACACTAACCAACGGGTCTCCGCCCCGCCACTACCACCACCGGCATTCCCCAGTGTCACGATGAGAAGGAGCATCGCACCAGCGTTGAGGCCCTGCAGCACAGGCAATGGCCAGAGCGTAGAGATGCGAAACACCGAGGTGGAAGACCTGGACACGAGCACCCCTAACTGTGGAATAGGGCAGAGAGGTGGGGTTAGAAGAGGGATGTGCCATGGCATGGTCTGAGAGGGTGGGTGACACAAGCGTGCCATACCTGGTAGAGGAACTGCAGGGTCGAGTAGGTGTGACAGGCTGTGGAGATATGGGCTTTTCCGGGGGCAGAGACGGCAAGGCCGGCCGGGAAGAACATTGACTGGTTGATGAGGTACTCGAAATAGTATACGAGGAAGAGGGGGAGCATGAAGCGGGGAAGCAGGGGGCGGAGGGTTTGCAGCTTGTGGCTCAAGCTGCCCCTCAGGGCAGTGGGCGGCACGCCACTGTCGCGCTGCTCCTCGAAGTCGTCTCCGACGGTTGTTGGCGGCGGTTCATGTGCGGCGTGGACTTCGTGTTTTTCTGCCGGGCTTTCGCGCGTCAAGTCCGGCGAGGAGGGTTTGATCAGCAGCGCGTAGGCGACGACCACGAGGAGCGGCGCCGGGGAGAGGAGGTTGAGGGCGGAAGCGGTCCGGATGCCGGCGAGGTCGTGCAGGATCACCCAGGCGCCCGCGCCCACAAAGCCTGCGCCGCCCGTTCCGGAGCTCCAGGACCCGACAGTACGCGACGGAAAGCATCCACACAGCGACAGAAAGGTGACCTCTCCCAACCCACACGCAGCGCTCCCACACGCGATTCCTGCGATCGGAACGTAACACTCGTCGCCTCGCTCAAATTCGCCGTCGCCGTCGAATTTAATGTCATCTCGACTGCGCCTATGAATTATCATAAAAGAAAAACTGCGTCGAAAGGGGTGCCAACTCACCGAGTAGTTTGGGAGCGGCGCCAGTGCTGTTGGCGACGATGACGAAGGCCGCAGAGAGCGCAGTGCTGAGCAGGTTTATTCGGGCGCTGTATGAGAGGGTCGCAAGGAAGAATGGAGCGGCGGCTTTGGTATTGAGACCGGGGAGGATGTTGGCGAGGAGGATGGCGCCCGAGTGACCCGTCAGGAGTTCCTCTGCCGCCTGTCATCCCACAGGAAGCACGCATGTAACTAGAGAGCCAAAAAATATTCGAAGCGCCGTGCACCTCGAGGTGGAACTTTTGTAGGTTGTGTCAGTTAATGGTTCGTTCATGCTCACTGTGAGGAACACAACGTAGGCGAAGTTGTTGAGCAGGCCGCATATCCAGAACCCAGCGGCGGAATGGTCGCTATGACGCTCCACTGCCGCTTCGGATGGGTACATATTGCGTCTTTCTACGGCCGTGCCTCCATTTGCCGTGGACGTCTCGCCGAGCAAGCTGGATGTCTCGTGGTCGTCGTCAACCCCCACCTCGATTCCTTGCCGACGCGCCTGCTCTGCGACCGGTCTCATCATTTGACACCCTCTCCACCCCCTCGTTCCCAACGTTCCACCCCCTGTACCGCACTCACCGTGAGGACAACGCCAGGGCGAACGCAACACGTGCTCCTCACAAGCGGTGTTGACTTCGACCCAGGCGGAGAGTCCTATTCAGTATCTCTACCAGAAGACGCGCATTTTTCATTTCTCCCTCCCACGCAAACCGTACCGTACGGGCCGGGGTACGCCCCCTGCCGTCCGGTCGTGTTACCGCTCCATTTCCTATTAAAAACATCATTGGAACCCAGCAACATATGGTAAGCACTGAGGTGATCCAGTCCACCGCCGCGGGAAAGATGTATGAGAAAAAGGGGGCAAGAAGTTTGGGCAAGTCGTCGTGGGTGTTAGCGTCCAGGGATAAAAAGGAAAACATCCTTATCAATTTTCCTGATCAGAATTCAAAGTCATAGCTACAGGTACCCGACCGTGCCGGATAGATAGCTGCCCGAGCTCGAGATGAACGCAAGTCGTTGTTTCCGAATACCGGATGATATCAGTCGCTAATCCGAATAGCGATAACGATTATATTGCTGACGACCGTGCGTGCCGGATTGCTCGCGTCCAATAATGATGCAATACAGCCATTTTTATCCGCTCAAACGATCTCGAAACGCCACTCAAATGCTTGAAATCGATGATATTAAGGATTAATAATAATTGAATTGCTGCTGTGGTCAATAATAGATCGTCAATATATTATGCGGAGACAGAATCATGCTGCTTCCGCTCGTCATCGTTGCAATGATGCCAGTACGTGCAGCTGCGCCGCGCCGAGGTTAATTCGGGAGCCGAAGCGCCGCGCTTCAAGTCGACATTAAGGGCCGGACCGTCATGTTTGGTCGCGAGTCTGTCGTTCCAAAGAAAATACAGGGATGCGCTATCATCGCGTGTAGCGCATAGCGCAGCACCACCAATAGTACCGGTACCTATACATTTTTCATCTGACGCGAGGAACTGGTATCTGGGATGGCGGATACACCGGCTCACCGCGAAGGGCAGCAGCCGAATTTGAAGCCTTGGGTGCTTCTAAACCCGAAGGCAACGGTGGGAGGGGATCGCGTCCGCTTGTTCTGCATTCCACAGGTGAAAACGTCTGATAGTCAGATCAATTGTTCGATCGGAAATATAAAACTAGAACAGGAAATCGCAGCCGGCGTAGCCGAGTTCGAATGGGATCGGGTACCTGTACGCAGTTTGATTTGTATTTTGTATAGCTAGCGGCGAACTTTGCTGCCCCTGTTTCCACTTGGCAGGCTGGGATGGGGGCTTGGGCATTCCACAACTGGAGCGGAAAGATCAGCAATGAAATCAATATAATGCCGATTGAGGTAACTAGTAGCCCCTGCGCAATGATTCCGCTCCACAACTACTCCCAACTGCGCCGTAATCATTTCTCCGACAGCGTTTCCCCTATCATCGCCCAGCATCTTGGATGGATGGATGGCATGTGCTCATCGACATGTCAGATAAAAAGCACTCGCATCCCTACAACTCAGAACTCGTGCTTTGACTGTAGTTACCGTTGCTATTATTGTGCCTCGACCATATTTAATCCAGCTTCCTGGACGGAACACGCGTCTTGGGGAAATGAAAGCAACCAGCATGCAGTCTTTAGTTCTGGAGCTGGCGGAGGCTTTAATCCCTATCATTCGGGAAGGAAAGCCGTACGCCATCTTCGGTCATTCCATGGTGGGCTCCTCCCCGCCATTATTCACTGTGTTTTTCACTGGAAGGAGGCTTGCAATGCGTAGCACTGTGTGTGTGTGTGTGTGTGTGTGTGTGTGTGTGTGTGTGTGTGTGAGGGAGGGAGAGAGAGAGAGAGAGAGAGAGAGTGAGCGCGAGCGAAATAACCTCCAGCACATACACTTGTATTCCTCATTGGTTTGTGTGTTTCGTTCTAATCATTTCAAAGAGCCAGAGACGCGGGATATCCAGCAAAATAATCAGCCAACTTTGATTGTGTAGCCATAGCAGTAGTGAACGAGCTGCCGCAGGTACCTGCAATGTAGCAACACGTAATATATCGTGCCTTTCCTCCAGGGATCTTGGATTGCCTATGAACTAATAAAAGAGCTCCACCGGAGGGAGGTGGAGCTGCCTGTCAGGTTGTATGTCTCCGCAAACAGGTACATATCTGAGATGGGCAGCAATGATGATCATTTCTCAGAAATTATATGGCCTCATAGCGTAACAGGGAAATATCACGAAGGCGGTGAAATCGTCATAGAATTGAAGAGCGGGCGTTGCTGTTTTGGGGTTGATTTTTTGCATGAATCATGCCTGAGATATAATCGGTCGCCACAGAAGATCTAAAAGCGCCATACATGCGCTGCCCCTCACAGGGCGCCTCAGCTTGCCGGAATCCAGCACGATGTTCATCCAGTGGAGATGCACAAGCTTGGGTGAGTTGATTTCGAGAAATACCAACATAAAAGCGGAGATATTTGTGCAGCATGAGAGGCAATATCCATCAAAGTCAGCACCGTCCACTGCTTAAGCCTTTATCGTCTTTAAAAGCGTTGAGCACAAACGGAGTGTAACAGGTTATCCTGTTAGTATCTACATTATCGAGGAATGCCAACTCACAGAGTATTCGGAGCACAAAAGAGTGGAAGACCACATTAACGAAGCTCTATTGGGCCATCCGGAGTTTCGTTAGTGCTGCCGTATTCCAAATAGGATGTATCATTTCCAATAGACCAACACCGCATACGTATTGATCAAATGTCGATTATTTGCGTAAATTGACCTCAAAGTTTCGTTGAGGCCTTACCTTACAAATGACGGGTGGAGTCTGTCGCCTTCCCAGATTTGCGGCTTGATTGACGGAATGCCCATTGTTTGTGCTGCCTGGACTGCTGGGTAACAATGCAGTTTCACCGAGTTTTGGGAAGCATTTGAGCAGCGCTACGGCAAGAGCGAGGACCTGACCAACATGTCTATCAAGAAATTCATCTGGCCCCTGTTTCAGGTACACACCACTCGGGCGAAGCACCGCCACGTTAAAATAATACATATATGTAGCTGCTATCTGTCACTACTCTCTCAGGGCTTGAGACAGCGTGTCGGGCGAGGGAGGGCGCTGGAGAAGCTGCACATGCCAGTCAGATGTCAGTCACGCAGAAATAAAGACAAAAATGGGCGCTGTAGCTGATGTAACGTCAGATGTAGCTGAACTAGTTTTACCATGTTGATGTGGTTGCTGACAGCACCAATGGTGCATGTCACACTCTGACTGCAGGCAGACTTTGAGATTATCGAGCAGTACAGGCCGTCGCCTGGTCTGCAGCTGCCGGTGGCGATAATTGCGTTTGGGGTCTTGGAGGACACCAGGTACTCCGAGGATCAGATGGAGTGTTGGAAGGCATGCTCCCCAGACCCCTTCCAGCTCCACTGGCTTCCAGGCACGCATTCGTACATCATGACCAGACCGGAGCCCATGCTGGAGGTTCTGGAATCCGATTTGCTGTCTTTGATTAGAAAGTGAGAACAGTTGACGGCGGACCCCTTGTCTTTTTAGCCAAAACATATTATCTTGGATATGTTGTCTTTGTATGACAGCCGCAGTTGGAATAGTACATAGTTTGGGCATTGCTTTGGCATCAGCGTGTGATAGAACTAATGCATCACGCTTGTTTTTTGCGAAACACATCTCTCTGTCTGGACGTCATAGGGGTGGAGAGTGTTCGCCGTATGCTGTGGCCCCTCGGTATGCATAATTCCGTTTGATGATATGCAATGGTGGGTATCATCTAAGATTTTTGTCACACCTGTAGCTTCAATGCTATGTCGCTCTTGTCGACAACCGGTGACTCATCACCGTTGCTGACAGTTGTTGTGTTTTTGAAGTGTGGCCTGTAAATCACACGCGGCGGCCGGTGAGTTGTACCGCCCCATGGATGTCAATGATTTGGGCTGTGAAAAGGAGCAAAGTAAGGAAAGTGTTGAAATCATCCGTCTCCGTGGGTATGCCAGCTTTTATATACGCAACCACTAGGATATGGTTGACATAAATTCTGCTCTTCACATTTTATCTAGTCAGGGTTTCTATGTGATGTGATACAACTACAACAATTCAACGAATTCAATATTCATGCACCTGCGGCATCTATGCTTATGGTCTTTGGTTTTAATTGTAGCCAACATTCAAAGTATATCAACCAAATGGATTGCAAGTTCCTTTTGTTGCATGGAATTCATTTGGCTCAAAGATACACTTGAAATAAATTGAATTATTTACAACAATACCGAGTTAACCATTGTTGTCAGTGTATGTTCCCTCAATCCACCATCTAAGGCATGGGATTATAGGGCTTGCGCCGTGAAGCACTTGTTCCAACCTCTCCATTGGCACCGAAGCACAAGTCTTGACTTTAATGTTTGTTCTTTTATGCATGCTAATATGAAATAATGGTGTTGCTAGTCTCCACGATTCGCGGCTTGCTATAGCCAATGTGAAGGCGCTTATCAACCAAGATGGTTAGCCTTCGCCTATCTAGTCGGGCGTGCCTGACTTCTACTCATGTGCGACTCCGGTCGTGCCGGAGATGGATCGGGGGGGGGGGGGGGGGGGGGGGGGGACTCTCTCGCACATGTCGTCGACGGTCCCGTCTTGATCCACGCAAGCCCTCGTTCCAGATATTTGTTGCTCCTCCCTTCGGAGCTCGCCTCCTAGCACATGCTTCCCTCTCCTTCGGGGGTTGAGAAGGAAAGAAAGTCCATAGCCTATGACGGTGTCCGGTTCGCGCTCCTACCTACGTGCCATAATTTTCGACTGTCCATGGTCCTTCACAATCTATTTTATAACACATGTCTTATCGCGCTGAATCCGCCCGTACCTTGCTTATGTGGTTTTCGTTGTCATAGGACCGCCTTTACGAGCATTGTACAGTCGCGAGAGCCCTAGGCACACTGCTTGAGGCAACCTCTCGATAACTCGGTACCGACTACATTAGGGGTTCGTCAAGCGCAAGGATCGAGGCGCCATGCTCAAGAGATGTTGGGTACGGAATGTTTTTACCAAAATCCTCCGTATCGTTTTTTTCGGCGGCGGCCGATCCTAAGGACGCGTGCCGCTCCTCCGGCTGCGACCCGCCTCCGGCCCATTTCACATCGTGCCTCGCCCCAAAGGGAGGCTCGACATCCACGTGGCTAGTCGACGTATAACGAGCGGCGCGCTTTCCTTGCGCTACTTCCCAAATGTCCGCCGCCCGCTCCAACACCCGCTTGCCGCCGCATACCAGTCCTTACTTCTCGCCGCCAACCAACTCCTAAGATACATGTCCCGCTTCATGCGCAAGAATACTCATAAGGGAGTATCCAACCTTAGATAGATATCGGGATGTCCGAGCGGGAGATCTTTGCGATGCTTGTCAAATGACATTTGTGTAAGCCCTCCGTACCGAGGCTTCCCGATAATTGTAGGTCGCGTGGATCACAATTGCCGGATTCACCCCCCTTAGCCCCAACGTGTCCGACTTGGCACGGCTATAGTGTAACGAGCGCCCACCACGAGGAGGTGGGGGTGAGTGCCGACGGGCATGCGAGCGTATCTCCTTCCGGGGCCGCCGCCGGTGAGCCGCCGGTGGGCGCCCGTAGATACAATAGATTTCCTTTAACATCATCCCAAATCTTGACGTTTCGATGGAAACACTATGTTGATATGCGGCGATGGCAGACACGGCACTCAACGGAATCAAGCATTCAACATACGCTACTTCACGATGGGCTAGATAGGGGATAGAATGTTTAGCACGACTATTTGTTTGATTCTACGGTATTTATAGTCAGCAATCCTCGCTCATGGGAAAGCACGGCGTCATGATATATATACAATCTCTGCGCCGCCTCGTCGAATTGCACGCTTCTAAATAGCAATTTTCCCCAATCCTACGTCTTTTATGAGAAACCACCAATCGATGAACAAGCATCGGAATTTCCATCATGGGGCGTTCTCCCAACAAGTTTATGTCCACTTTTCAATGCTTCCATATTCGACAAACTCACTTGTGATGACCTTATGACTGTATAATCATTCCACTTAAGTTAGCCGCCAAATCAATTGTGCACAATAGCCCGTCTATCCCACCTCGCATATATAATGACCTATATAATCATTCATGGTACGAAGCACACAAATTGTTCCGCCCCAACGCCCAAATTTCACAACATCTACAGTCACCAGCCATTGAAGTCCCCACATGTAATTCATTGCGCCCCCAAAACGACTTATTGAGAACATGAGCCCGTCGCACCAAGTCAATCTAGGTGACACTCAAGTACTATCCAACTAGAGTAGGGCAAAAGCATGCACATAGATAGAGCTTATGCCTTATTCTGAATAGTAAGAAAGTAAAGCGGGTGTTGCTGGATGGTGTTTTTTGAATTTTAATTTTAAGTTTCCCAAAACATGTTAGCTACACATGCCATTCCGGACGAGTCCCACACGCGTTCATCACGCAAATGCTCGAGCCAAGGCACGCAATGCTTATCTGCATACTACACACCTATTTTTCTCTCTTGTTTCCACATGAGAAGGGGGGGGGGGGTGTAGGCGTGTGGGATGCACGCGGATACATTGACAAAATTTGGAAGCTTACGCCACCGGGCATCGGGCCAAACGGTGTATTTGACAAAGAAATGCAATTACGGTGTAGAAACCGCACTATGCAGTAATTTTGAGAATTGCGCATTTCAAATTGGCGGGTTACCTTGACGAAGTGCAAACAACGAGCCGCGAGGGCCATCGTTCATCCATATGACATGCAACATATTTACGGGAAGTTTTGCTTTGCATGTTTTGGGGGAATTACCGTGCTGATTATGTCATGATAGCTAGATCTCTCTTGAGGCGATGATAATGCAATTATTTTGCGAGAACCGGCTTTCTGGCCGCTGTATAAGAGCCGCCCTACAACTACCATATAGGGCTCAGTGTATAGAATTAAGGAAGGGGTGTCCAACTATCCATCCCTTCCGTAGTACTAATAATGAAAAATAGAAACGCTCGCCTAATAAGCAACTACTTGTCTAAAATTGCAAAATGAAAACCGATACAATACGTTCACGATCGGAGCCCGCGATGCACGGCCGCTCCGGCGCTCCGAGGCGCCGTCTACCCGAGGCTGGGGAGCAACCGAGGCAGCGTTCGTACCACCTAATCTACCCCCGTGCGACCCCGATCGTGCTTAAGACCGAAGGGGGTTAGGGGAAAGGTTGGCAACCCCGCCCTCTCCCCTCGCACGGTCCGTCATTGATGTCGCCCCGTCCGAAATCTTCTTCTAGCGAACCTGCCTCCGCACCATTAGTTAATTCAGCCATCACTTCCATCCCCGGCGTTTCGTCCTATCTGGTACCCGGGTATTTGAAAGAGCGTCTCGCTAACCCTTAACGTGCATAATCATGTCTTGTCAGCTCAATCCCACCTTGTCAGCTATAATCCCACCTTGTCAGCTCAATCCCGCTTGAACCCCGTGCAACACAATAAAGTGAGATGAATTGCGGCAACATCAACTAGTCTCGTTATGCCATGTTGTTGATGCCATATAGGAAACATAACATGATAAGGCAAGGGGTCTCTTTCATCTGTCTTACCTCAACTTGCGACGTAAGCTGTAACACCAACAAAATTAATCCGGAAAACGAGATATAACTTCATTTGTCTATAATACTGCAAAGTAAGAAAGCATTGCTAGACCTTCACAATGACGGCCCGCTTTCGCCGAGATACAATTCCGACCAACCGAGGCTGATCATCAATCCCGAGGCGACAAGCATGTCACTCTAATCTAGCTCATGTGCGACTCCGGTCGTTCCGGAGAGTAGATAACAAGGTTAGCAACCAACTCCCCTCTTCACGAGGCTGCGCACATGCCGTACCGCCGCTCGATCACCCCGTCAAAGATCTGCGTCCCTCCTTCCATCCTGTCGATCCTCGTCCTAAGAGCATCGCTCCTACCTCCACGCTGCGATTTCTTCCGCGTTTTATATCTCCGGTCAATCTTGTATGGTACCCGGGTACAACGAACCGCTAGCCTATCGTCCGTATCCTTCCTTCATTTTCCTCTCGCACGTCCAACGGACAGCCTAGTTCGGTGTGCGTGCCCCCGCACTAATCCGGGCAAGCAACCCCCGGTGAATTTGCAAGCCGTTGGTGCTCATCGGGCGATGGGACATGGCCGTTGTGGCCGGACGATCCTTCGAGGCCGCGAGGTACGGGCATTTTCGTAAAATCCTCCGTACGGGATTTTCCGACGGTAGAAACCTAGAGAAAAACCTAGAAACCTAGAAACCTCATAGCCGTGACATGCTCTCCCCGCAAGGCGGGGTGGACTAGCAACTCATCTAATCGGCAAATATCCACACGGCGTAAAACACTTGGCTTTGATATAATAAATTCTTGTGTCCTCACGGCGCCACAGGCCAGGGATTGGATCCGCCATTTTCTTGTTGGGTTCGGATCCATGAGTACTTGATTTTTTTGGATCCGGAACTAGTGAGTACCTCTAAAAATGGCGCCCGCCGGCGGCGCAGCGGCGGCGGCCCCGGAGGGGGGTGCGCTCGCAGGCCCGTCGGCACCTACCTCTACCTCCACGCGGTGGGCGCTGGTAACCCCATAGCCGTGCCAGGCCTGGCACGGTAGGGGGCTAAACGAGGTACCGGCAGCTGCGATCCGCGGGATCAGCAGCTGTCGGAAAGCCCTGTACGGAGGGTTTTGGAAAAACATAATATCCGTACACCAACACAGGGATCTCCCGCTCGGCCAGTCCGATATGTCTTTCCGCGACTAAATACTCGCAGATACTCTTCCGACGATGGGGCGGGGGCGGCGTTTGCGAAACATTTTTTGGCGAAGAGGGGTACGGACGGATCAGCGGAGGGACGAAGGTGTTGGAGCTGGCGGCGGACAGCTGGGAAGCAACGCTAGGGACGGCGCTCGCTAGCAGCCGCCAGCCCTGCGAGCGCCTCAGATCTCCCCTGGGGGCGAGGCCTGAGGCTACGCAGGACGGTGGTTGGTCGCAGCCGGAGGAGCGGCACGGTCTGGCGGCGGCGGTCCTTAGGATCATCCGCCGCCGGAAAAGCCCGGTACGGGGGGTTTTTGGAAATATTCCCGTACCCACCATCTTTTGAGGACCGGCGACTCGATCCCTGTGTTCTTCCTACCCCTTCCCTAGTCGGTACCCAGTTATCGATAGGCTGCCTCAGGCAGTGTGCCTAGGGTTATCGTAACGGCACACTGCTCGTAAAGGCGGCCCCCTAACAACGTAAACCACCGGGGGAGGGCACGGACGGCCACAGCGCGATCAGATAGGTGTTGGAGACAGACGGGCAACGGACAGGGGACAGGAGAAAATCTGGCTCGGGGGCAGGAGAGCCAGCCGGACACCGTCTGCAGCCTAGTTCTTTTCTCTTCTCAGCCCCCGAAGGAGGAGAGAAGACTCGGCTAGGTGGCGAGCTGCGTCGAGAGGAGCGGCTAATACCTCGGGCGGGGTTGAGCACGGATCGAGGCGGGACCGACGACGACCTTTGCGAGGGGGGTTTTTTACCTGCCTTTCCCCCCAAGCTCCGGCACGACCGGAGTCGCACAGGAGCCGAGGTCAGGCAGGTTCGCCTCGACCAGCTCAAGCTGGACAGCTCTGCTGATCAGCGACCCCGCAGCGGCTGGAGCAGGCCGCGTATCGTGGAGATTAGCGACATTTTATATTTCATACCCGTATGCAGACAGTACTTGTTTATGAGTATGTTTTAGACGGTATCGTTACTGCCATTGGAGAGGTTGGGATTAGTGGTTCACGGTCTACCTCAGTCTACTAAGTCCTGTATGGCATAGCATAAGGGGGGGCCCAGAGACAGCAGCCGGTTTATACTGGTATTGTTGTAAACAATTTTCAAATTTTCAATTTTCAATTTACCTCTAAAAATGGATCCGGATCCCGCGATTACCTGTGATTCTAGGGTTCGGATCCCGCGATTACCTGTGATTCTAGGGTTCGGACCCCGCGATTACTTGTGATTCTAGGGTCCGGATCCCGCGATTACCTGTGATTCTAGGGTTCGGATCCAGCGATTACCTGTGATTCTAGGGTTCGGATCCAGCGAGTACTTGTGTTTTCGGTTCCGGAACCGAGTACATGAGTACTTCTAAATTTTTGGTTCCGTTGGATTCGTTGGGTTCGCGATTCCAACAAGTACTCGAAGTACTCATGCAAATTGATACAAATTGCGCATTTTGGGGGAAATTTGTACTGCAAATTCGATTCTTACATCTACTAGTTCTCTGCGCCTGCTCATGCTTGGATCCCATACAGTAGATTTTGAATGAGGTATCATGAACACCCTATTTGAATTCCCAACAAGCTCCTCTTTTGTACGTTGGATAGCCGTCGATGACAAGCTCGTCCCTGATCTAGACGGTCTATTACTTCCCGCTTGCCCCGCCATTGTTGCTAACTATAATAGGAGTTGGATGTGGACATGCAGATTATGGTGGATTTCAAGCGCGTACGCACCGTTCAACATGCCCTTGGGTGGGCTACAATCGATTCAAGGCTGCGGAATGACAACAATCGGGGCTATTGAACCAATCCTAGACATACACCTCAGCAGATTTGCATTGCCAAATACCTCCCAAAAAAACAGCGTGTCACTTCGGGCCACCACAAAATCGTGAGATACTCGGAATCGTAAGTACTGATTGGGTATCGCGATTTCACATCGTTTTGCGAGGATGAGGTACTCGCGATTACCGCGGATCCATCAAAGTACGATGAATACCGGATCCAACGATTACTTACAATAAATGGTACCGGATCCAACGATTACTTACAATAACTGGTACCGGATCCAACGATTACTTACAATAACTGGTACCAGATCCAACGATTACCTGTGATTCTAGGGTTCGGATCCCACGATTACCTACCGAACCTACGGTTCGGATCCAGCGATTACCTGTGATTCTAGGGTCCGGATCCCGCGATTACCTGTGATTCCAGGGTCCGGACCCACGAGACCGAGTCCGAACCCGAGTAGTCTCGGGGATTCGCGGAGCCGTAGGATCCGGATCCTGTCCTTGCGGCGCCATGATACCCCGTTATGGCGTCCCATATGTCCTTGCAGATAAAATACCTTTAAATGCTTGCTTGTAAGGTGGGTGGGACCAATCGCTACTAACGGGACTATGGAGGCGAGGTGGGTTTGTACATTCGGGCTTTCGACGGAAAGGAGGCGTTGGGGCTAGCAACAGACTACCGCAAACAACGCCGTGGCAAGGCGCTCGTTGCCCTCTCTTCATCGTTGCTATTGAAATTGGAATTGAAATTGGAATTGTTTACAACATGTACCGGGTGAGATTGTGGTATGTGAAGTATTTACATTCCCTTATCTGGATATTTTCAGTTGATGAGTAACGTTGGCGGCCGTTCGGATGTCCGACGAATCTAGGTTCGAAGAGCCGGATAAATTCGGGTTTGTGTACGGGGGATCGTAGTGCTGAGGGGAGTAGGTCTTCGGGTAGGATGGCATGGCACGAGGTGAGGGAGTCGGGCGAGAGGCCTTCGTGAGCAGCAACTAGACAGGTGGGCATGTGTGTGGGGTAAGGGGGTGGCCGTCAAGCGGGTTGTGGATGGGTGTGTTGGATGTGAATAATTTGATGGGCTTGTTGCCGAAGTCAGCCGTGATTGTCTCCCAACGGCCTCCGTTGTGGCGTTCCATGAGGGAGAGGAGGAGTTGTCGCGCGTTATTGTGGCGGTCATGTATGACGCCAAATATAGACGGGCAGTTACCGGCCATGTGGCCGTTGCTGGTGAATGGACCGCATATGGGGCAGCGTGGGGTGGGGTTGTGTTGGAGGAGGCGGGTGTTGTGTACTCCTCACATGAATTCTTGCCTGTGTGTGAATTGCATATTGGTTAGTGATGTGTGTGTTTCTGTGGAAGGGGAAGTCCGCCCCGTCCGCAGTGGCGCGGGTAAGGAGGGCTCCATGTTTGGTGGTTTGTGAGAGGGGTGTACGGGTGTGTTTGGTGCTGTATGTGTGTGCGTCGGTTTTGAGGTCAGGGTACATGTGGGGCGTGTTTTTTTTAGGGTTGAAGGTATGAGTGTGTATGGCGAGGTCCATGTGCCTATTGACACGTCTAAACCCGTGGAGTAGGTCGTATCGGGTAAGTGGCCGTCTGCAACTTGGTTAGCGAGAGCATCTGCGAGGTCGTTGCCGATCAAGTGGTTGTGTGCCTTTATTTTTCCCGGGTGGGTGCGAATGCATGATTTGCAGCGGATTTTGAGGGTACGTGTGATGGAGACAAGCGTGTCGCGGTGGATGTGGTGTCGGTAAGCAGAAGGGCAGTTTATGAAGCCTTGGATAAGGCGGGGCGAGCATGCGCTATCCGTAAGGAGGTGGGTAAGTTCGAGTTGTAGGCCGATATCGATGCCCACGAGTTCTCCATGTCGGATGTGGGGCGGTGGAGGGCTGTGCGGGGGAGGTTACGTATCGAGGAGACGGCGGGGCGGAGTGCCCGGCAGATTTGGCCCTCGAGAGTGTCGAGCTGGAAGTCGCTAAAGAGACCGAGCTGGAGGGTGAAGTGCTTGCCGATAAGGAGTCCTCGAATGACGCGGATTTTGCGGGATTGTGTAAGCAGTGAGGCAAAGAGGGCATTTATGAGGGATGTGGTCGTGTGTTTTAGTTCGCGCCAGTGCTTGGTAAAGTTGAGGGATGTGTTGAGTTCGACCCCGAAGACCCGGTAGGGTTCCGAGGGGTCGATGGAGGGGATGGGGGAGTTGTACGTGTTAACGGTAACGAAGTGATTTTGAAGGCGGGACGCGAGGAGGGTGCGGTTGGCTAGGGGGCGGGTGTTGCCTTTACTCCATTGTGCGCCGGTAATGCAGCATTTGCGAACGTTTACAATCATACAAGTGTACGCGCTAAAGAGGGAGTGCTTTTTGAGCTAGATGGTCATGTTGTTGGGAGAACCCATTGCGAGGTTGAGGTCGTCGGCGAATTCGTGGCCATGGTAGGTCGCCGTGGGTTCCATGGGGTCTGCGTTAGTGGTGGGGGCACCGGGGCGGTAGCCTCGGCTACCGCCTATGAGACTTCGGAGGAATGGTTCGAGGATAAGGGTAAATAGGAAGGGGGAGAAGGTGTCTCATTGTCAGGTGCCGTGGTTAATGTCGACAAATGGTATGGAGCCACATGGAGTGATATAGTCGGTGGTAGATGCACCATAGAGTTGTTCGCATGTGTCGACAAAAGTGGGGGGCATACCGAGTTTGCGCATGTGTTTGAACATGATGCGGTAGTCGGCGGCGTTGAAAGCGCCTTTGAAGTCCGTGTACATCATGTAGATGTCTTTGTTGTTAGGTTTTGCGTCTTCCATCATCATGATGATGGAGGCGAAGGCGTCGTATCATCGCTGCTAATGTCGAGCACATCCGGCGGCTGCAACGCAACGACAAAACACAAGTTAATAATGACGGACAGAGGAGCGGCACGGTATATGGCCTTATTTGAAACTCCTAATCTACTCGTATTGACGACGAGCGAGCATGGATAGCAACGTACGCTCCCCCGAAAGCTATTCAACGCGTTAAAGTCCGCGAGTGGGAATATTGTATGAATGACACCATGGCGCAAATACCATCAAGTGCTTCCATCGTCGCAAGCACGCACGCAAGCAAGCCCGTTATAAGTTACATAAAATATATCTGCTACGTACAATTACTATTTTCTTCTTTGCACTTGGCGGTCTCCGCTGCTTTTTCTTCTGAGAATTTTTATTAGTTACACACAAACATGTTGCGTTTTCATCATTATTTTTATTGCTACCTGTATTAGAATTATTTATGAGATGGAGCGCCCCTACCTACGGCCTACGCCCACGTCCCCTCACACCTCCACTTCCTATTCCTCGGGCTTATAGGTTTTTTCCTCCTTTCTTCTTTTTGATGCTTGGATGGTGGTCTCCATTACTTTTTCTTGTAAGAAATTCCTTTTCATTTATATTGTTGGAGTCCGGCGGAATTGCTTATTTAACTTGCTTCCTGCACTTGATGACACTACAGCAAATGATGAAATTTCGCTTTGACTACGCTCACATAATCGTGGCCTAGGAGTTTCCTTAGTTTAATCTGCTAGGTTTGTGCAATGTAGTGCTTTCATTTTGCAGTGCTTTGGATTCCGTGATATCCTCTTATTGTCACTCTTGGCCTTTTGTTTCCCCTCCGACTTTCCATGTTCGTGCTCAGCTTGTAAGCAAGGAAACTACGCTCACGTAACAGTACTGGAGTCCTGTAGAGGGTGACGATGCGGGTTACCTGCCAGTCCCATATCCCGGGGGCGCCAAAAAAGAAAAAAAACTGTAGTCCTCGAACAGGTACCAGGGCCGTATCAGTACCCGTACTTTACCGCCTGCCGTGTGCCGGCGCGCGGCCCGCCCCATATTGAGAATACGCAGGCCGCGCCATGCCGTGCGACATGTCGCGCTGACTGACGCCACAAGTCTACCGACCGGCTCCAGCCGCTACACCCCAGTCGACAAAAAGCGATAACAAGTCAGGGAAACCGGAAACACCCTTTGCCTTATTCCTCTTGTTCTGATCTCTGTCGCGGAGCCGCGCGGCCGGTCAGTATGGTTGGCACCATGAGCGAGAGCGCCATGGCGGAGGAGGCCTACAACCAAGCGCTCTCATTCCTGCAACAGGCCAAGACGACGGAGGGCTCCTCCGTCTACGAGCACCTCACGGCTGTGCTGGGCAAGGTATCTTCCCGAATTTTCCATCTCATCGCTACGTCTACACTCCCTATCTCACTCCTTCGCTCTAGCGTCGCAATAAGAGAGCCGGGGGAAGCGACGCGGGACGTTGCGTGGCTGCGACCCCCTCTCGTCGGCGGAATGACATGCCGCGGCATCCGTCGGCCGGTAACGTCGTCACGTGCAGAACCAACACCGAAAGCGCGGGGGGCGCACTTGTGGGAAGAATGATACGAAACACCACGAACTACTTGGCGTCGCTTGATTTTAACGCGCCGGTTGTATGTGGCGACGACAGATTCTGGACGAGAAACCCGCTAATGCGGTGGACTTGCTGGAGACGTCTATTCTTATGAAAAAGACGGCCTTTAAGGCCAAGGAGAACACTCCCCTCATCCCCCCAAAGGCAAGCTCCCTAACCCCACGGACTTATCAGTTACACACACACCCATACACCCACAAAATGCGCACGCACACATACACACACATACACACACACACACACACACACACACACACACACACACACACACACACACTCTCACTCACTCACACACACACACACACACACACACACACACACACACACACACACACACACACACACACACACACGCAAACACATCTTCACACTATGCTTCCTCGGTGTGAGATGCACAGTCGCTAGAAAAAACAGTTGCCCGCATCATTATTTCCTCAGTGTTGAATTATGGAACCCTACCTCCGCTGCATTCCTTTGACACCTTGCTTTCCCGACTGTAGGATCCCAAGGAGGCCGCCAAGACAGTAGCAGCAACCAATCTTTTTGTGTACGCCCACTCTTGCTTCACCGCCCTGTTTCCTACTTCTTATCGATGACAATTGAGACTAGAATTGAGCTGACTGACATCTGATTTCTCGCCTATGGATTCTACAGAGCACCCGAGAATCAGATCGATCCGGAAACTGGCGAGCCTCGCGAAGCAGAGGCGCCCAATGAGGTGTGTGTGTGTGTGTGCGTGTGTGTGTGTGTGTGTGTGTGTGTGCGTGTATGTGTGTGTGTGTGTGTGTGTGTGTGTGTGTGTGTGTGTGTGTGTGTGTGTGTGTGTGTGTGTATGTGTGTGAATGAAAAAGTACATCCCATCATTACCCGACCCACTTCCAAATAGTATTCATTACTATCATTTTCTGCCTTGCATGCTACAGTTCGAGTGCGAGGACTGCTGGCGTGACGCCCAGATGTTCGATGCCCTGGGCGTGGGGCTCGGCCTGGATGAGATGTACAATGTGATGCTGGGCGTGAAGCGCCTGGGCGAGGACCCCACCAAGGGCATCGCCACCGTGCGATTCATGGGCAAGTTCCTCGGCCTCTACTCCGACTACTACGTGTTTGAGACCACCATGAACGACCCGCCAGAGGAGGCGGAGGAGGGGGAGCTGCGTGAGTGCCCTGTCTTCCTTCCACAACAAAAGCAACAGACAAAAAAATCACAAAACAATCATAAGTCAGCTGCGAAATGCGTAGATATTCTGTGAGAGCTAAAATGCGGTGATATTCACTAATCGACTGTGGTTAATTTGTTTAACATTGTTTTTGAGGGTCGTTGTGATCGCGATTTTGCTTTGTGCAGCGGAGGGGCAGGCGCCGATGGAGGTCGGGACGGGTGCCAACGGGTATGTGTACTGGGTCTGCAACTATTTGGGCGGACCCATGACGATGCTGCCCAGCATCAAGCCGGCCGAGATCAAGGCGGCACGCACGCTGAAGAAGTTTCTCACCGGCGACCTTAACGCGCCGGTGTCCACCTTCCCGCCGTTCCCTGGGAACGAGGCTACTTTTTTGCGTGCGCAGATCGCACGTATCGTGGCGACCACCGTCATCTGCCCCACCGGTATCTTTGAGATCGGCGAGGACGAGACAAGCGTGGAGAAGGCGGAGGAGTACGAGCCGCTACCGAGCACGGAGCTGCAGGTGAAGGAGAACTGGGTGCATAGGTACCCGCACATCAAGAAACAGGGTCGGTGCGAACTGTTCGTGAAGGAGGTGGACGAAGACGAGGAGGAGGAGGCTCCGGAGCCGACGGAGGAGGAGAGCGAGGAGGGGCCGGAGCTCTTGGCGTCACTGGAGAACGAGGCGCCGGTGGGTGACGGGGAGGCATGGACACCGCTCGCTGCCTCGTCGAACGAGAACGTCAAGTTTCAAGTGGCGGGGATGCGGAGCAATCTGTGGCCGGGAGCGGTCGCGGCTGCAAAGGGGGCGGAGTTTGCGAACGTTTACGTCGGCTGGGGCCTCAAGAACGTGCCCTTCACGCCGCAGCCTCCGCCACCCGTGGCTGTCGAGTTTGATATGGGGGCGATGGAATCGAGCGAGCTGCCGCCCAAGCCGGAGCGCGAGGAGCCGCCCGCTGAGGACGAAGAGGAACCGGAAGACTAGGCTACCTAGTCAACTTCCCCACTCCTTGTCATTTGTAGCTTGCCCTCCCCCCCTTCGCCCACTCCCGACGCGTATAGAAAACGACAACCAACATTTTTATGAATATAGCTGCTTCGACGACATATTGATCGCAAAGTTTCGCACATGAATTAACCCAACCTTGACTGTCTTCAGTCGCGCGTTTGAAATTCGGACGGGATGGGGGATTTGTGTACTGGTGAAAATAGCCCCGTGCATGCCGTCGTTTTGGGGCATTGCTGGGGAGAGTCGAGAGTACTCGAGACGCGCTGCGTGGTGCCAAATCCGCATTTCTAGCAGACGTTTTTTTGAAAAGCATTGAGAATGCATGTGCGTCATACAAATTTGAGCCCGTGATGGACGAGTGCAGCTTCGAAAAGCGTCTGCCACTCGAGCACCGAAGAGAGTATTTGTACAGCGGAACAGGTCGTCGGGAAGGTGAAGAAGTAGTGTGCAACTGTGCGTGGTAACTCTCCAGCCACGTCATTTGTCGACTGTCCTCTTGAGCACTCGGCGCCCTTGACAGGTGTGACTGCGACATGTTCTGCAGACCTGCTTTGTGCCCGTGCAAATGCTGCGGTGCTCTTCGCGGTAGGGAGCACTCCATCGTGATGTCATCCTCGTTCGTGATAAGCTGATGAACGAGTTAGCAATATACGGGTAGCACGCGAGTTCCAATTTTCTAACATAAATAAGTTTCTAAAATATAGCCCGAGGAACAGGAAGGCATGCCACAGCGTCAGCACTGCCCTCCTGAAAAGCGTCGCGGAGATAGGAGCCCAGAGTGCCATGAAGAGTAGCAGAAAGACGAAGCTCCCGTATTCGTTTCGTTAATATTTGTACAGGTCGCAGAGTTCGGGTATCACGCAAGTTCACATTTTCAAACTTTAGTTTGTAAAATATAGTCCATCGAAGTGTTACTGTCGACTCTGCCCGCGCAGCATGCGGTCCACAGTTTGCAATTTATCCGTAGATACCGGATACCTATGCCTATTCGTAGCTACCACCTGCAGGCGAATTGTCGAGCACTGGGTGCTGCACATCAGCGGATTGGGTTTGCTGGGAATGATTTGAGTCGGTGGGTCGCGGGTTGAGTTGACGTGCTGACCACGTTAACCGTTTCGAAGCCATCGTCGTCGTCGTCGTCGAGAGTACTCGAGGGCATAAAAACTTGAGAGAAAAGGGAATCCAGCGTCGGGTTGTTGAAGGCCGACTTATATGGCGACCGCTCAGTATCCGCGGCAGGAATGGGACGGATGTGGCGCGACCGCGGCGTTACTTTAAGGTGTCCGACCCCTCCTTTGCTGTAATTGCTCTGCCCTTTCGCTGGTCGACGCCGTGTTATTGTCGACTTCTTAGGAGGCGAAGGGAGAGGAGCAGTCGTCGCCGGCTCGGCGAGTCTATGAGAATCAACAGCACTGGTATCTCTATCGGTATGGCATCCCCTCGTCTTCCCCTGCATGTGCGACTGGCTGTTGGACGACGCTGCGGCACGGCTGGTCATCGAGCCACGGGTGCGGCGTGGGTGCTGACCGCGACGTGCTGCTCGGAGCTCCGACGGTGTCAGCAAAGGTGGCAGTTGCGTTGGCCATAGGGATGCAGTGCGCGGGGATGAGCGAGGGGCGGCAGTAATACTAGGATCGGCCTCTTCGCCGTCCTCTTTGACCGTCACAGCGGAGGTGTTCTGTGGATCATTCGTATGGTCGACACTGCTGTCCTTTGGCGATATTTTGTTCAGAGGGAGACGGGGTACAGTAACGCCTGGGGCGCTCTTCGTGGCACGTTTCGGTGGGTACGGCGTGTCGTCGTGCTTCATCACCGGACCTGACAGCAGGAGCGTCGTGACAGGGATGGAATAGCTGGCGGTTGGGAGGCCCTTAGCAATGCGCGTACGCGAAGTCGCCGACATTGGCGTAGTCTTGCCGCCAGTAGCCGGCGAGGGCAGCCAAGGCAGCGAGAGAGCTGTTTCGGTTCCAGCCAAATTATTATTGCGATCCTCCGGTAGCGCTGTGCCGTGGTCGACGTGCCTGTCGCTGGCGCCGCCTTGTCGGGAATCCTCGGGCACCTGCATCGCGGGCACCTGCTGCCGCTGCTGGATACCCGTTTCTTCCAAAGGGTACTCCCGCGGAGTCTCGTAGAAGTCCGAAATCCGAACGGCGCGAAGGCGTGCCCCACCCGCTAATTTACCTGCCACAAAAATTGCGAACGACATAAATAAAGCCACAAACAGTTGTTGCACGATATTCACTAAAGGATAATAAGGATGAATTGCTGTTCGATGCGCCCAGAAAAATACCGTTGTTGGGTCATACATACAAACGCCGCCTAGGAATTCATTCAAAATGTGGCGAAAACTGTCGAGAGCGCAATCGTAATAGAGGGGAAGGGGCGGAGGCGGGGTAGAGGCCAGGGCTGACGTATAAACATTCGACAGCTGTAACCCACCGTCAGAAAGTTTCGCCGTATTGATCTCCAGGAAGTCCAGCATCCCGGCATCATCGATATTATCCGTACTGATTCTAGCCGTGCGAGTATTCGTGCCGAGGGCGGTAGCACGACCTCGATGCGCCAAATGCTTCGCCTGGCCACTTCGGTCGTGCCCTACCAGAATACAAACAGTATCGAACGGATCAATCGTTTGCTCGGCAATCGACAGAGTGGGCTATCACTATTAAAGACTGTCGTGTACACTGAAGCGCACAATGGAGGTATTCAAACACTGGCGCGAAAAAACCACCGATACACAGGAAGCAATAAAAAAAAACTTGAGAAATGACACCGATAATGTGAGAGCACTCGCTCTCGATGTCGGTACTCCGTTTATTCCCACGGACATACCTGACCGCTCGACTTCCCGGCCCTCTTCTGCCTGCCCTCGCTCCCCCTCAGAGAGCTTCAACTTCATATTCACCCGCTCTGTCCGCTGCTTCCTCAGCGCCTGCCGTGCTTCAATAGGTGTAGTCGGCAAGGGCAGTTCGACTTCCTCAGCAGCTGCCGGCTTCAGGTTTTCAGTGCTACGCGGTGTAGACACAATCACATCTCCCCCGCATCGAAAGCTCAGCACCCCGCCCTCGCTGGCGATGACGCGCTTATCGGAGACGAAGTACTTGGACGAGCCGATAGCCTTAGCGGAAGCCTCCTTCACATCGTCTCGCTTGCGATGACTGCTTTCCTTCCCCCCATCGCCCGCCGGCGTCGACGTTGGCGCCTTCATTTTTGCAAGCGCCATATTCTGAAGGTGCTTGAAATGCTTCGTCAACCCTGGCGCAACGGCACTCGCGACCGGATCCAAATTGTTCAGCAACTCCATCACCTGCTCTTGACTCGTCCGCTTTCCGTCCATCTGAATTGCAACCCGCAAGAAAAAATGTTCAGCACCCGACATATTCAAAAGACCTACGTCGCAAGCAATGATGCAACGAACCCACATCCAAGTAAATCTATCGAGGGCTCACAAGAGTTTGCTATAAGATCGGCGAGTTTCTTTCACGCAAAATCACATCTCTTCCATGCAGCTCCTCATGCGCGCCGATTATTCTCCGTCGAGCAAAAAACGCCTCAAAAAACCACTAAACCATTTCTAACTTTTGATTCTATTGCAACCTTCCTAGCCTTTGGCCAAGCACCACCGAAACATGAGCATTGAACCCTGTATCACTTTCAGGAGCAGGGCGCAACTACGTAGCGACTCGTGCGCTGGATCTCTGCATCACCCGGTGCAGAGGCGTATTGGGTGCATCGGACTTGCTACTGGGTAGGCAGGGGGTGTCGGTGGGCTGGCGTTTTACGACCAATCCCCGCAGGTCATCGAGCTCAGACGTAGGGTTTGGGCTCGGCTCATCAAACCAAAAGTCATAAAGATAACCTGCAACCTACTCAAAACCCTAACTCAAACCCCCTAATAAGCTCCAGCGAAAAATATTGACGACCTTGTAACCCTACATTCAGTTTAAAGAATCTTGTTGATGCCATTCATAGTGACCGCCTGACTTTTGGTTTTGAGGGGGAGAGAGGCCACCGAAATAAATATATGCCATGATATGCGCACGAGCCGAAGGACAGTGACAGGTGGGAGCGAGGAAAGGTGGAAGGCAGGGACGGCCACCCACTTTTATGACACGACGGAAGCGGGCGGTGATCTCCTGAATCAGCTCCTCTTGATCCCGCACCATCTCTGACAAATCCGACCCGCCCTGCCACACACACACACACACACAAACACACACACACACACACACACACACACACAAACTTCGATCAGTACAAGCGCTTGCGTGCGCGCGAACGCGTGTATGCGTGTTCGCAATTGTGGGACTTGCTTTGTGTGTGTGTGTGTGTGTGTGTGTGTGTGTGTGTGTGTGTGTGTGTGTGTGTGTGTGTGTGTGCGTGTGTGTGTGCATGGCGAGGGAGGCATATTGATATGCTGTCTCACCCTGAGTAGATTCCCCATCAACTGTTTCCGTTTAAATACCATCGCACGGTCCCTCGTGCCCGCCAACACATCCGTCTCAGCCTGCACCCACCGTACGTCGCCACGGCGAGAAGCTCAGCACCCGCATCAACTGAGTTCGCATACAGACGGTATGTAGTATGCCATATATAGACGGGAACGGGGAGGAGAGGAATAAAGGAGAGAGGAGGCGCACCTCGTCAGCGCTCTCCTGTTTTGTGCTCTGCTGCCGCGCGTGAAGCAGAGCGATGTCGCCTAATGTCTTACACACCACACTCTCAAAGCGAGGGTAGTCCAGCTCGTCGATCCCCTCATCCTCCATCTCGTCCATCAGCCGCCCAATCATGCCTATCACGCCCCACACGAGTCAACCATCAATAACACCGTGTGTTCCGAAGATACACCCAAATGGCCATTGCTTTGACAACATCCTCCGTATCAGGTAATTGTTGCAAGTCGTTTTCATTGGGGAATCGTGGAGAGTGCCATATGTCGTGCGTACCTCCTCCACCACCGCTACCACCTGAGATGTCTAGCCCCAGCACATTGCATGCCTCCAGCACCTCATCCATGTCCAGCGAGCCCGAGCCGTCTGCATCAAAGAGGTCAAAGCACTCTTGGATGTCGTTCCGTTGGTCCTCTGTTAAATCCTCCACCGGCATCGACTTCCCTCGCCGGTGCAGCCAAGAGGACATCTCATTCCGCTGAACAACCTTCCGGACAGCCTGCGCACACGCCCCCGCACACGCTCCGCCTCTAAATCTCCGCATCATTTGAAGTACCGATAAAACAACGCACGCACACAAATGTATCATAGAAAACAAATAACTATAACGATTGTAATTAAACCACTCACCTTTCTCGTCCGCGGCGGGCTCTTATTCATGGAGTCCATCCTGCCACAGCCCCCGACGGAAACTGTCCACTAGTCCCCCTCCCCAGATCAACCTCACCTGCAGACGGCGGGTTACAGGCGCAAAATAGCGGCTATGCCTTCGCCGTAGTCGGCGGAGTGCCTCGTATTTGGCCTCCTAGTAATTTTTGGAGTTTCCGACGGGGCAGCCCGCTTCCGGCCTTCCACGCCACCCTGACCTCCTCCTATATTTGTAGAAATCCTGCTCACTTATACTTCAACAAAGCTCTATTACAGGTCGCGGTGAGGCAGCGTGAGGGACCGCTACACGCGGTCCAGCGGTCTGTCGGCTGCACTCGCGGACAGCAGCACTCTGCGAAAGATGCTTCGCGCGGGTTGCGGGGCAGCAACGCGGCATGTCACCGCGGCGGAGAAAACCTTTTCAAAAACCTGCCAAATCTGACTCACCCAGCCGCATCGGGAGGCTATCCCTGCAACTTTGACGCCCGCGAGCTCTCGCGGTGCACGGGTGGGGTGGAGGCTGCGCGGATGAGCAGCCGCATCTGTGTCGCATGCCGCGCTGTGCCCGCAATATAAGTACTTACCTATACCGTTAAAGTAAATAAGATATAATCCTTATTAATTAACGTACATGCCTTCACTTACTTTTTTATAATATCGCCAATTTGCCCATATGTCCGTACATTGAGTATCGGTAAGGCCGTAAGGGTACCAGCTATTGAAATAAAGCCCATACGATATATATATACACGATCGTTACACACTGTTGACGATGAAATACACACGGCTGGCCTTCTTTAATTGTATAAACCATATTGAATGAAATGAGTGCCGACGATGAAATCTTGCCTCAAAAACACAATATGTTTGTAATTGTAAGAGTACATCCGCATATTCCCTTCAATTATTCGTCGTCGTCCGTAGGCCAACCTGATGACTACATAAAATACCTGTACATGAAGCTAAAATAATTAGCGATATAGCGATATACGACATTAGCGATATACCCGCCATCCATCATCGCGTTGCTCAACGCTTACCGACACCCTTCTCAGCTAGCGACTCGCAGGCTTTGCAAACCGACCAGCACAGCTGCAGTGCCCGCCACCGCGTAAGCACCGGAGTTGGTACGCCGTACTCCTTCACTTGCATATCAGTGTCCTTTCCAGTCTGTTTAAAATGTATGTCTTATCCTGACGGAATATGTTACCAGCCACTGACGGACCACCGCCCCCTCGCCCGACGCCACCCCGACTCCCGTAGTGCTCCGAGTGATTGCTTTCCCGGTGGCCTTATTCATTTTTCTCAAGGCGTTAAACGACCTGCACAGCGATGGAGCTAGTACGACAGCGCGTGTGGGCGGCGCTGCTGGGCGGCGCAGCCTCGTCTGCCGCTTATTTTTCGACACAGGTCGGAACAGTCGTCTCTCTGCCACACACCTCTCTCTCTACCCCCTCACCCCCTTGCTAACTTAGCCGGCGCTGACCCCCCCCCCCCCCCCTCCCCTCTCCACTTTTCTGGTCTTTTTTTTTATAGAGGCTTCTATGGGAGTCTACGGCTAATATCGTGGACACGATTCCGGGAGCACCTAAAGCAGCAGCACCTCAGGCGCGAACCCCTCAACCCCCCACTGCCTCATAGCCTCCGTGAGGTAACCCCTCCTTACATCATTCATCGGGGCTGGATCAGCGCAGGCGGAGCCTCGGGAGCGACTGCTGGGCGCTTACACACGGGCCTGCATGGTGCGCTCGTGGAACCAGGTCAGCAGACGCCTCTCCCCTCCTGAGCTCCTCTTCTCATTAGCATTTTAGTTTGATAAACAAACAGTTTGCCGTCTCGGACATAGTTCGATAGTGCTGCTGTAAATGGTTGATACTGGGTGATGGCTAAATGGAAGATAGTTGAGTTAGTATTTGACTTCATTAAAATGGGACTTCATTTATCCTTTCCACCGCTTCATGTCCACCCTTAGTCTGTCGCGTGCTGTTATCACCCCGCCCTCCTCTCCCCTGCTGTGATGGTGACTCACCTTTCCCCCCTCCCTCTTATCGCCTGCTTTGCTGCTCGCAGACTGTGGATGCGCTGTTTGGGGCAGCTGTGCTCGCTGTTACGGAATCGGGTGGCGAGCAGGTGGCTGAGTAGGCAGCAGGCGGAGGGTAAAGTCTGACCCAAATAGGAAGGGAGAGTTTCCCACCACATTCACTCATAATTGCTCGGATATGAGCGGGGGTGAGACGCACATCTTCACGGGCGGAGATTTTAAGCGTTTTAATGCTTTGTTTTGAGAACTTGCGCACCAGTGCATGAAACGTGAAAGGCCTGGTCACAGTATTCCACGGTATTCCATATTTAGAAATTGCTTTCACATGGGCAGGATCTTACGGGGAGTGTGGCATCTGTGGAAGGTATGTGTGTGTGCGAGGGTGTGCATATATGTGTGTGTGTGTGTGTGTGTGTGTGTGTGTGTGTGTGTGTGTGTGTGTGTGTGTGTGTTGTGATCCTACAGAGTTTGGGATTGTGGGTGACAGACAGCGAAATGACAGATTGAATTGATTAATTGTTCGCAAAGTGTCGCCAAAAGAGCGACGTCGATGTTGCAAAGGGATTATGTGTCTCAGCTCCCTTTTGACCTAGACACCAGGTTTTGGCATCGCTGTGGTGGGGGGCCGGCAGGAACGCTCAAAGTTCAAAGCCGAGCGAGGTGAGGTAGTCGTGGTAAAGGTCGCCGCGCGTTGACTTTCCGATGGGAGCACGCAACACGTGGTCGGGGATCATAAACGCATCCACCAGCGGCACCTGCCGAGACAAAAGGCAGGGGCCGGAACGTCACTCGGTGAATTTATTGTAAATTTTCGATGGAGCCAAGTTCATCAGTCTCGACAGGAAAGAAGCAGCGCAGAATAAATAATGGATGTTTCTCTGCATTAAATTCACACAGAGGCGAGGGACGGGAGGACGGTGGAAGACGGCAGCTCTGCGTTGCAGGCCAGCCAGCTCGAATCCCCTTCAACCACTTAACAACAAAAATGTGTACAATTCCAAAAAATATGTGCTATCTCCTGAACTGATGCATGTGAGTGCTTTTGAAACAAAAAAATGTTCAGTTAGAAGAGAACTTTGAAGGTACCACTTGAAAGAAGTTCAGTACACAGCGCAGTGTGCAAAGCTTACGAGTGACATGCGCAAATTATATTATAATCATTAGTATCACTATTAAATTCATTACAAGGGATGAGTCGATGTAGAGACATAAAGCACATAGAGAACAAGGTATGCTACGCGTACTGGTGGCATTACCCAGCCACTTTAGCATCCATGCATCACGACTGTTTATTTGTATTTTCGTGACTCGTCTCCCAAGTTCACGCACATTTAAGAAGGGGGGAAGGGGTGCGCACCGCAATGAAGCGCAGCTCGGAGCACAGGTTCACGATAAGGCGGTTGATGGCCTTGGCTTTAGACGGCGCGACGTAGTCGTCGTTACGGAACAGAATGTCCGACTGTAAAAGTGGCAAACCATACCCGCGCCATTCCCGTCAGCGCCCAATCCCTACGCGCCCTTCTTACCCCTCCCACATCCGTTTATGCAGTGCAACTCGGCTCTTTAGACAACGTATGTGTTTGTGTGTGTGCGCGCGCGCGCGCGTGTGTGTGTGTGTGCGTGTGCTGTAGAGGCAGGAGACTGCCTTAGCAGCCCTGGAATAGAGTCGCAAGTGTTACTGCGTTAGGGAGGAGGCGAGTACCTGAATGCGCGTCAGGGCAAAGATGTCACAGAGCCCCTTCAGAGCCTTCTTGCAGTCGGGGTCCTGTACGGACTGAACCTGTATCCGGCACAATGAAAAGGCGGCGTTGATGTCAATTTCGAGGCTTGCATCCTACCACCGCCGCACATATATTTGTTCTTGTGTGCTCAAAACAATATTCACGTGTGTTGAAAGGATGACAAGAAGGTTGTAAATTTTGAGAAAGCATAGATAAGGCGCCTCAAATTTTACGTTGAGAAAGGCTATCGGTGCAATGGTGTGTTCAGAAGAAATAGGAGGGGCGTCCAAAGTCTACAAGTCACTGTTCGTGGATATCAGGTAATCTCTGATGGGATAAAAACATGCAATGCTGTTGGACAAAGAAATAGTGGGGTGACACCCGCCATCACCCTTCAAACGGAATCCTCGCCAGACACATGGAATGCAGGTTCCAGAAAATTGATACCCGGGAACACTGGATTTCGGGGCGAAAAGATAAGTGTTTGTTGCAGCAGTCATTCGCTTGTTCTTTTAACAATTTAGGGGGGTACTCGCCTTTTGAACAAACTTCTCCAGCATGACGCTCTCCACATACGCGTTAGCCAGCGCCAGCAGGTGGTTCAGGCAGTAGTTCCATGCCTCGAATGCGCCCAGGCGGGCGCGGTGCTTGTGCAGCCTCGCTGCCACCGTGTGTAGTAGTCGCGCAGTGCGATACCTGACGAAGAGGCAACCCGGCCGAAAGAAGCAAAGCCATATCATTCAAAATGATTCAACTTGGACTGTCGAGTGCACAAAGGACTTGTACCAAGTTTTCCCCGTTCCCCCTTTCGCCTTTCAAGCGTGAATTCCTTTGCGTCTAATTTGTATTATGTGAAAACATAATAACACGTTCACGCAACTATGCTTCTACATACCATGGTAAGTCAGTGATTAGATAGCAAACCTACAGTTCATAGTGCGATGGCAATCACAATCACAGTTCCCATAAAAAAAGCATTCGCAATATTATCACACAATTATCATGTTTATCTAATATTCGAGTGTTGTGTTTTTTCGATGCTCTTGATTCTCTTCATACGATGTTATTCAACGCGGTTCGATCCCTTTATTTGGTTATCAAACGCACGAGTAACTTTTAACAGCAAAATTACGATATTGAGGTTTTGCTAGTTTACAAGGTTCGCTGTTTTGGGGCTGACTATTCTTAGCGCACTGCTGCCGCTGCTGCCAAGACGGCTGCATACCTAAGCGTCCGGATCTGGAAGCCAGGGTCGCGCAGGTGACGGACATCGGTGTCGTGCGACACCAGCGGGTTGGCCATCAAGTTGTCCGTCGCCAGCTGGCGAAGGTATTGGTACGTCGCATTGAGCGGCGCGCCGCGAAACTTGTTACGGTAAAGCTTCAGCAGGGTGCCGCACACCTGCGAATCACAGTCCAAAACACAATGAAGCAAAAAATGTCGTAAAAATTCGGTTCATTATTAATTTCAAGACAGGAATCGCTTCATATACCAGGCCTGAACCCTTTCATACATTCCATCCACAGCTTAAAATCAAACCTCTTGCCCATGAATGGCAGGAAGTTTGAGGTGTTTCACATGTGCATTTGGACAGATGCACACACAGCAGGACAGCCAGGAAAATACCCTAAGCACACATACACACACAAATACACACAGAAAAGAGAGATTCCAGCACTTTTGTACATTTCTGGCCATTTCCTGACCACTATAAAATTCCCAGGGCATCAAGCTCTGTGAACTAAAACGTAGCTTGACTCGTTATGGCAGCAGTTTGAACCCAAGCGGGGACGCACCTGCTGCAGGAGCACTGTGTTGTCGCCCTCAAAAGTCTGAAAGATGTCGTGGTCGGAGCGCAATTGCCCAATACGGTTGACAGCCTGATCAGCAACAACACCAAACAGAAAATTGTGAGAGACTTAAACCACGCCTATTAGAAGTTGACCATGCAAGCTCAACCGTAAACGTAATCTTTAATGATTCATTGTCCTGCTTGAAGTGAAAAACGCATACGTGCTTATGTCTCCGTGTGTGTGTGTGTGTGTGTGTGTGTGTGCGTGTGTGCGTGTGTCTGCATGCGTATCTGGTGGAGAAGGGGTTCTGACCGCATAACCGTGTCCTCCGCATGCCTCGCGGCAGACGTTGAGAGCCGCGGCGGTGAATGAAGAGGCGTAAGCCTTCAGACCTGTCAAAAAAAGCACAAATATCAGTGCTGGGCGGAGCAGAAGTGATGCATCTGTCAGGGATGGTTTATATTAAGGTTTCGAGGGTTAGAATCAGTAGCGGGGGGAACTGGGGATGTACTGGGAGCTGGGTGACTGGGAGGGTTTGAGGTGGGAGGGGGGAGAGACCGGCTGAGAGGCCGTGCACGTCCTCCACGAGATCCTCTCGCCGTGTCTCGTGCATTTCGGCGTACCGATCCACCAAAAAGCCTTTTGCAATGTGCAGCCTGAAAGCGCATTTATCAGCTGAGGCAAATGATGAAATAACAACATACACTACCATCATAGTACGCACCTGGCCGAAAATAAAGGGTTCTGACTCTATATTAACATAATCCATAAAGAGCAGATCGGTTGTTATGATGAATCATGTAACGCGGTGCCAGCAGGCAGGCTAGAGTTGTGCTCGCGATTCAGGTGGTACTCACGCGTAGCAAGTGGCCAGAGCAGGGATGAGCTTCTGCTGTTGGCTCTGGTAGTCCAGCACGGCGATCTCGGGGCTCTCGGGCGGGCCAAACTGCTGTCGGTGTGACGAGTACCGCACCTGTGCGCACGGTGGGCCAGACGACAGGACAGGGTGGTTCAGCTCAACAGTGGCGCCACAAATGGAGAGTGGTGGAGACAGAAATGTGATTCCGCGGTCAATCAATTTGGCGGCCAGAATATAAATGGTGATAAAAGGGAGAAAATATAATAAGGAGCAGGGAGGGTCAGTGACGAACACCGAGTGTGTTAGAGAAGCTATGTGCGCAAAGAGGAAGGAAGAAGACTGCTGGGGTGAATAAGGGAGAGAATTAAGATGAATTGGAAAATACGTGTTGCAATAAATGTGAAAAAAATTGTGGGTGCCAGAAATTCTTCGTGACAGTAGCTTCTTCATTTTGTAAACGAGTCCGTTAGAAAAGACCATGCGTAATAGCGAGAGGACGAGGCATTTAAGTGAAAGCGGTTTAAACAGACATGACCCGCGAAAAACAAAGACGTACACAAACAGAAGAATGTGAAGAGGTGGAAACAAAGGGGGTAGGAAGGCTGGTGAATTACTTTCAGAAACCAGGGTAAATAAGTGTTTAAATAGCAGGAGCATACATAGATGGACTAGAGAAAGGGTATGTGGTGAGATTGAGGGAAAGTAACTCACCGCAATAGTAAGGGCAGCCTTGAGGACGGCCGTGGAGGTGCAAACAATGCCCACCCGCCCTCCAGTCAGCTCGCCTGCAAGACAAACAGCGGATCGCGATAAAAAGGCATCGGCGTGCGCAACGATGAGGACAAACACCTGATAAAAGTCTGGACTAGCGAAGATTTGCCTAAATTGTATGGGCACAACAGGGATCGTTTAAACTCATACATGTATGTACAACCTACATACGAAATTTATTAAAAGATGACCCCACAATATATGATTCAGTTATACTGTGCCGTAAAGAATGCAAAGGAATAGAAGTCGCAACAAGGGGCTGTCATCCTACCCAGGGTGGCCGCAAAGCGCTTTGATGCGCTGGGCATAGAGGAGCTGTAGCGGCCGCTACGGTCCACCGAAGCAAAGCGGTCCAACAGGTTGCCACGTGGGACACGAATGTGAGTAAAGCGAATGGCACCGTTATCCACTCCGTTGAGCCCGACCTGTAAAACAAAATTGACCAGGAAGAGCTCGAACCAGTACAGGAAGATCATGTAGATTTGTATGTATGTGTATGGTGCACGTGAACGTGGTGCGCATGCGTGGGTGTGAGAGAGTGTGTGTATGCGTGTGTGCATTTGAAGCGGTGGTAGTCATTCCAATGGGCACATGGATACATCCTGGTGGGCGTCAGGAGCATGCATGTATGCATTGGGCTGAATGTCCCGAAGAACAGGTGGGTAAGGAGGTTGAAGATAAATATAGCAGAAGCAATATGGGCACCTTGTAGCCACAGTCTTTGATCTCGCAACCCGGCATGAGGTCGCCATCGTCATCACGAATCTGCACAATAATGGCGTGCACGCCGTGGTCGTCCAGCCCGCCGCTGCCGTCCGACTTGGGTACCTACGCACAAACCGCACCAACCGTTATCGATTTCAAGTAGCATCATAATGCACAAACTGCATTAGCGCTGCAGCACTCATGTGCGGAGAGTCTTCCGCAGACCCAGATATCAAATTACGAAAATGAAGTAAAATTGTCGAGAAAACCGCGACAGAGTTGTGGTCGGGGGGGGGGGGGGGGGGATCGAGTGCGACACCTTGAGACGGGCGAATACAGTGGCGAACTTTCCGTCGCAGGCAGCATTGCCAATCCACCTGGACGAGGCAACGGCAGTCAATAAAGAGATTAATATATTACTTCCTCAACCTATCTGCAATAAACATAGGATCAGAAAAGCCACCGCGAAGGAATTCTAAAAAAGTCAGGGAAATAATGTGGGAGGGATGAGGGAAGGTGGTGTTTATACCACTTGATGGCACCCTCATCGGGTGTGTGGATGACCCATTCGTCGGTGGCGATGTCCAGAATGGCCTCTGTTTGCAGCCCCGCTACGTTGGAGCCGTGGTAGAGCTCAGTCATGGCGAAGCAGCCGGGCGCCTTGAAGGAGTCGATGTCGTTGAAAAACTGCGCGCGGTGGCGCTCGGATCCCAAGTTCATCACGCTCCCGCCCCACAGCGTGAACTGCACGCCCATCTTGATCGTCTGTGGCGAATTCCACCATCACTGCATCAGAGGGACTAATTCGCGACAACTGAGGTAGGACTTGGAAGCATAATGGGGGGCAGAAGAGAACAAAACTCTTGCCACTTTCCCCAGCCGTAATCGATTGTATATTCGTAAGGGGTGGGGGAAGCACTGGAAATGAGAACTATCATGTGTTTTTTAGGTCTTCATCTGTATCGGTGCATGATAGAAACAATTAAGGGGGCTGCTGCATGGGGTTCTCCTGTTTTATCACGTGATGGGTGAAATTGCGATGGTCACAGCTAAGATGGAGGGGGGAGTAGGGGGGTTCGCTGACCAGGGACAAGTCGACCTGCGCCACAGCCTCCGCCAGGCAGTAGTACTGCTTGACGTCGGTGGTGAAGAGCTGCAGCGGGTGGTAGCCAGCATCCAGGAGTCCCTTCAGCTGCTCGCGCACCATGGTGCGATGCTGTGGGAAAGAAACGCACAGACAGGATGGCAGTGTCACAGTCTATCAGGTGCCCCACACCAAGTGCAGCTCATCAGCCTTGCGCGACTGTTCGACCTAATTCTCTCACAGAAATAGTAAAATAGGTTGAACAAAAAAGCCGTGCTCATAGTTTTATTTGTTCGTTTTTGCCGTTTCCACCCACGCCCTCACGATAGAAGGCGCTGAGAACATTATTGTTCAAAGTTGAGTAATATTCGATCGAAAGCAGATTCTAATATTTCAATTGTGACGTATGCCGATTTCGAGCGGGAGGTGCTGAGGGCGGGGCGTTGCCTCTTCTTTGCTCATGCTCTCCCCGGCCGGCGGAATCAACTCGGGGCGCTTCAGGAAGAGGTTGTACACACGCTCCTGCAGGTCACGGTGCCCGCGATCTTCCAAGTAAGAGCTTAGCGTGTGGACGTCGAAGCGTGGGAGTGATTTAACTGCCTGCGCGGAGCACGCCACACGCGACAGCCCTCCGATGCTGCTGTCGGAGTCGTCACCCATTACCGGCACGAGAGCGCTCGCCTCGCCAGCCCCGGCGGCGTCCACACTATTGCGCGCCATGTCCCGTGATTTTTCTATATCAAGCCGTAGAGAGCGGGATGCAGGGCTGTGGAAAGAAGTGATGGAATGACGAACGTCTAACACGACCTACCGGTCGGGCGCCGACGTGCAATTGATTTGCGAATTGTACGGGGATGGGTAGTGCTACAGCTGTAGTCGTCAGTGCTTCCACTATGGATTTCGTGGTTCGTCGTGGCAAAGGCTATGTCGGGGTTCTCCGAATTGGTGGTCAACCGTATCAACACTGAGTTCTCCGGAGTGTGGAACAATGATAAAGGTCCGTTGCGTCGTTTCCAGTGGATGGGAAGGTCTAAACCTGCCGAGGTGTGCGACACTGGCACCTAAGTGGTCGAGTGGAGGACGCCACCGAGTCAGCAGTCGATAATGCGCGCTGCCCGGCCCACATGACGACAGCTCCGACAGGGGCCGCCGGGAACTCCGAAATGCAGCGGGCAGTCAATATGTTATCTGCTCAGGCTACTAACTACTGGAATGCAAGCGCCGCAATAACAATAATGATGCATGCGAGGACGTCGTGGCAGCATTGAACTGGTCCGACGTGTCCGACGAGTACAAGTGATGCAGCAACTAATCCTAAGGGTACGTGTACGTGTACTGCAAGGTGCTTGTCATCGATGAAACGACGACGTCACCATGACGGCAGTAGATAGTAGATAAGGAGGATTTAGGTGTATTGGAACAGTTTAGCCTTGTCTAGTACATGAAATGCCCATTATTAATCCAAATCGAGATTTTCTTGGCCAGGCAGAAAGCTACAGACCAAGGCTTTCCAGGGATATATTGTTTGCAACACAATTATGTGTTTTGAGTGCGCTGGGTCCGGTCAAAGAGTGAAGGGTAGGGTGATAAAAAAAACAGGCGACTACATGAATTTGGAACAGTCTCCACTGTATCTCCAACGGCCCGATATCACTAGCCCGGGCTTGACATCCGCCACCATGCACGTCACCACCCGGCAGACAGTGGTGCTATCGGCCGGCAACAGCGAAGTCTACGGACATGAGGCAGTCAAACAAGGTGAGATACGTCTACTAGCGGTGCGGCAGCAGGCCCGTGAGCCGCTACGCGGTTCGTTGTTGCGGCTGATTGCTTACGCTCTCTCTAACGCTTTCACGATTACCGCCCTCGCAGCGGCACACAACGCATCCGCAGCTGCCTCGACCGATAAGTTGCAAGCCGCTTGAACGTCTCCCTTCCCTGTTTCGTATCTTGTCTCTAGGTTCGTCAGCGCCACGGCGCTAGAGTCGCGACGATCTTGCTTGCTTGCGACTTCCTCCTCGTCAACCTCCTCCACCTCGGAATCTTCGTCCTCAAGTGCCACTACTGCCGCTGCTTCTCGCAGCTATTGAAGGTTCGCTTCCTTCACTCGCAGGTTGGAACGCCTCTGGGAGATGACGAGGAGTTCCCCTCGAGCCTCCTTTATGGCTTGGATGGCGAGCTGCTAGGCCTTTTGCGCTGCTGCTGCTGCCTTCTCAACAACAACAGCTTCAGCAACGGCGCTCTTCTTGTTACCATAAGGTAGGGCTTCTTTTGCCTTTCTTGCAGCTTTGTTTCCCTTCTCCACTGCCTTCTCGGTGTCATGTTGTGCGCCCTCCTTCTCGCTTAGGTTGTACACCTGATATCTTACCTGCAAACACACACACACACACACACACACACACACACACACACACACACACGCACGCACACACACACACACACACACACACACGCACGCACACACGCACACACACACACACACACACACACACACACACACACACACACACACACACACACACACACACACACACATACGGAGCATAGCATATTTGCATTTGCAGGAAGTGTTTTAGGTAGGCATTTGCATGCATATAGCAACCACGCACAACGCACCTGCTCATAATCCACTGATAGATAACCATTAGTGCTGCAAACTAATGTATACACAGCCATGTAAGTAGTATATGAATATTTCCCACTTTTTGTCTCACCTGTGCATGGTTTAGGCACATCCCCTCCTCTGCATTATTGAAGATAGTGTCCATAATGGTCTTCTCGTCATCACGGCTCAGCAAAGGGACTCCACCGGTACGTTTGCCTATCTCAAAGTAGCCAGGCTGTGCATAGTATCTCGCTAGTGTCACATGAAACACCCCCCACTCCTTAGCAACCTGCCGTACACTCTTGCACTCAGACCTGCTTTTGGATGCCGCGGTATTTAAAGCATACTGCCCCGCCAGTTCATGTAGCGCCCCATCCATATCTTGAGAGCTCCACAGCTTGTAGGCACGCGGCAACGTCCCCTTTCTCGGCAGCACCTTCCTCGCCGGACTCCGTCCTTTCCCCATTCTCTTCATACTATGGACGACAACGACGAGTAAGAATAGGGAGAACAATAGGGACCCGCATAGGGGTTCGAGGCCGAGAGCATAGGCCGTCCTCGACCGAAAGGGCGCTAAACGCCGCGCCATCGCCGCGCCGACACCCCGTCCCAATGACCCGATGCACCTCACCACTTGCACAAACAAGCTTCCTTACTATTAGAGCGGCGATAGCTGTGGATTATAGCTAGTCGGCGCCCCTTTCTGACGCAAAGTTGCTGCGCCAGAAAGATTCTGCGTGGTTCGGAAGGCGATTTTGTAAACGCATCGCCCATCTGTCCCGAGGCGTCCTGACCCGTTTGAAATCGGATTAAGCCGGTTAAAGGCTCTCCGAACATCCTGAAAACTGTAGCTTTCTCGTGGTATATTCAGAATTTGAATTTGATGTTTTTACAAAAAGTTATAGCTGTTTTTCTAAGATTTTGTTCCAAGTTCTTGGTGTTCCAAATTAGTCGCAATTCTCCTTACCCTAAAAATGTTCAGGTAGAGTGCTGTGATTGACTACCGCAATGTCCTTGTTTTATGTATAGCAAGTACGGGTAAGCGTAAGGTCTCTATTATGACCGATGACTTCAGCAGTTCTGACCATATTTGCCACGTCACTCTGTACAATTAGAATTATTTATATTGTGTAGACAAAATTGATATTTTTTATAAGAAAAAGCAGCATAAGCCACCGAGCAAAAAGAAGAAAAGATGAAAAAACCTAACCCCGAGGAACAGGAAGGCATGCCACAGCATCAGCACTGCCCTCCTGCAAAGCAACACGGAGATAGGAACCAAGAGTACCATGAAGAGTAGCAGAAATACGTTGCATGAACTCTCGCCGTACATCCCCCAAAAAGCGCCGAAAAGGAACAAAAGCAGTCCGACGAACAAAATGTTGCAGACGGACATAAGTGTCAGAGTGCAAAGAACGAGAGTCAGCAACACCCATGCCAAGGAAGCGACGAATTGCCATTAAAATAGCGAGGCGATCAACAAACTCAGCCGCCATAGGCGCCAACCGGCCCCCATCCTCCAAAGCGAAGGGATAGTAGTCATGGACCGATTGAACCGAAGGCGTGCCAAGCAAAGCATAAGTGCGGAGGTCCGCATCAAGTTTGCCATTCTCAGCACCTAATGCAAGGCTGCCGGGGAGTGGGAGACGAGAGCCTATACGAGGAACATTGGTGTTCGTGCGAGCACTTTTATCCGTCACATCAACAACAAGATGACGGTGCGGAGCCATGAAGTCTATTCAAACCGCGCCACCAGGACGATCTCGAGAAGCCCCCGACCGAATACGGCGGACCCCCAACCGTATCATATTATTACCACAATCATTCATATTGTGGACTCTCTGGATTATTGTCCGAGTAGCAAATTACGGGTAGCGATAATGTAGATTTGCGATCCGGATTAGCTATACCACATGGTCATATTACAATATCATTAATATAGAGGCTTGAATGACATGGCTAGAATTGCGCAGGAATATGCGTTACCTCCGACGGTACATCTCCCCTAACGGTTTAGGCGCGCACACGCTCACGGACAGTAAAATGTCCGCACACTATATGACGCACGAGCAACGACTGTGTGTCCACCGCATGCCTTTTGCTAGAGCTATCGCTCACGCAAACGGCATCGTGGCTCTTGCTAGCCACGCAAGGTGTTGATCACTCGAGGCTCAACATATCCTTTATGTTGAAGCACATACGAAGCAAGAAACCACACTCCTTGAGTTCAAATGCCAGACCGCTTGGAATTCCCTAACGAATTTTACCCCGTTGCGCTTGGTAACGCGCCGGAACAACAACCAAAACTACAAATGCTGGCAAGTATTGTAGAACAATAAACCGCCAAAGTCAAAACTCTTTCCCTCGCTGCCACGCCAACAAAAGAGAAGAATTCCGCTGACCCAACATGCGACTTCGACCGAGTTGCGGGTGTACAACACGAGCACGACGCTCGCCCACTTGGCAACAACGACAACCCCATGTCCCTCTAGAGTACATTGACCCCAAAGAGTGGGAAAACTACGCTTCACGTGCGTTCGCGGAGTGTCTGCCCCCCCACCGGCACAACAGCCCCATGCAGGTGGAACCCTCGACACGACGAGGCTGATGAAATTTTTACTGAGACCACTTGAATTTCCTCGCGTGACGAGTATCGACACATGTTCTACTATGGTGTTTTTACGTCCGCCGCTAACGCGGAACTCGAAACTGTTGTGGCAACGATTCGCTTGGTCACCGCTACCCCAGACGAGAAGGCCTTCGCCTATTTCCTCATCGACGCAGCGGTTTGTACACATAAAGCACTGGCCTTGGCGGGGAAGCGCGACTCACATGCATCAGACGCTTCAAAGCCACATAGATCATCAACGGAGAAGAGCGAGTCGCCGAGCGCCTCGTATACTCATCTTGCTTCGATATCATCTCAGCAAAAAGCGGGGGCAATGTCGTCGACGGAATCTTGTCAGCCTTAGAAGACAAAAGTCTCGAAGGCAACATCACCGCAGATGTCAAGGTACATGCAATTGCATATTTCAAGGCCGACAAGCCTAGACCAGACAGACCGGACAAGCCCAACGACAAGCCGGACATGACGGACATGACGGACAAGCATGAGGACCGTACGGGAGGCCGCCCCTCCCCTCTACATACAAGGTACACAAGAAGGCCGAGGCCGACAAGGAGGAATGACGGGGTAGCCCGCCGCGCCGATTCATGCGCACCATATTCAAGCTACATGCGTCATCGCGTGCGGCGAAATTGGCGCGAGAGGACAAGTCTTGAAGTGGATCCGGGAGGGCGTAACTATTCCCTTCGTAACCAATCGACCACCACCCCCGTTCAACCAAGGCGTCTCCCTACTAGACGCTACCTTCGAGCAACTCACCTTCGTCTAGGCCGAGCTCGCACGCTTTGTAGAGACATGAGCATGGGATCCCACCACTTGCAACCGTTACGTGTCCATACTCTTTTTAGTCGCCAAACCCGGCACAAATCAGTGGAGATTTATCGTCGACCTAAGGCATTTGAAGAGCTTCTCCGTCATAAAGCGGATCCGGATAGAGTCACTGCTAGGAGTTCGACACCTAACGCGAAAGGGCGACTACATTTTCTCCTTCGACCTGAAGGGCGGCTTTTAAGCTATGGGAATCGTTCTAGAGCAGCGCGACTTCCTAATTGTCAACATGCGCGTTCAACTTCACCGGCTAGTTGGCCTACCGATGGGGTGGGCGCTCATCCCCTATCCATTTCGCGCATTCACGGACACCTTCGTGCAACACCTAATACGCCAACCCGACGCCGGTGGGTTTACGACACAGAACGGAAGGCCTACGCACCCCGACGGCAACACCCCGAGCAAGCTCTACCTCCGACACACACGATGGAGAGGCGCCAAGATCGTACGTTACGTCGACGACTTCCTCCTCTTCGCTGCGATTTGGAGCTCGCGGTGGCACTCCGTCAGCAAGTCGACCGCTTCCTCACCGTAATAGGCTTGCTCGGCCACCCTACCAAGGGCTTATGGGAGCCAACCCAAACGGGACACCTCATGGGCATCGACATCGACACAGCGACCGGTAACTTATTTGCACTTGCTGAAAAACTTGAGAAGCTCTCCAAGTTGTGGTGGTATCTCCGGTTAACAGTACTTTGACCCCCGCGACCCAGTTGACATGCCTACATTTTCCGACTCCCGATGCTCTCACTCGCTCGGGAGATTCTCGGGGCCACATTCAACGGGGCATTTCGCGATTCTCGGGGCAGCGCATTCGCGGAGCTTTTGGCTATCCTTTTCCCTTCACATGTGTCCAACTTCAAGGTGCCATCCGATTGTTATACGATGGCAGCGCATCGTGTGCTTGGCCTCACTACGGAGCGCGCCTCTCCTGCTCGGAAGTGCCCTCGGTGCAATGAGGCTCCCTGAAACTGAAATTGTTTAAAACACGTACCGTATGAGCCGGTTTACATTAAATACCGTATGCGCCGGTTGTTGTCTTTGGGCCCTCCCAACTATGTCATACATGAAACTTACAAGGGCTAGACCGTTATCCGCCTCAATCCAACCTCTCCAAGGGTGTTCGGGGGTTTTATTCCCTCCCGGGGATCGTGTGATGCGGGGTGATGGCTGCATGCAATTAGGGGCATGCGATGGTGCATTGTGTGGAGGCGCGGCGAGAGGTCGTGCGGGATTTGATGCGGTACACAAGTAGGAGATGGTGTAGGCATTGGACAGTGTGCGTGTGTAAGTGTGCAAGGATGCGAGACGTGTCGAGCCGTGCTTTGGAGATGAGTTTGTCAAGAGGGTCTGTGCGGAGTGTGAGTAGAGAGGTGAGACTTACGATGGTGGATGAGTGCGGTGTATCCGTGCGGCTCATGACTATGGGGAGGATGTCTACATCGGTACCTGGCCAGTGGCTGCGGATGGCATTTGCGAGGGGTGTGTATTTGGCACGTATAAGTTGGGTTGTTTGGGAGAGGTTGTGGTCCGTGCAGTATTTCCACTCTCCTATTTGAATCTTCTTAATGGATGAGTATCGGCGGCGACCATTTGTGTGACCGACGAATCGAGGTTCGAGGAGGCGGATAAAGTCGGATTTGTGCGCGGGGGGTCCTAGCGCGGGGGGGAGAATCTCGGGGGGGGGGGGGGGGGGGGATGGCTGGGCACGAGGTTCGAGAGTCGGGCGAGAGACCTCGTGAGCAGCAACAAGGCGGGTGGGCATGTGGGTGGGGTGAGGCGGACGGCAGTCAAGGGGGGTGTGGGTGGGTGTGGGGGGAGTGCATGATTTGACGGGTTTATTACCGAAGTATGCAGTGATTGTCTCCCATCGTCTGCCGTTGTGACGTTCTAGTAGGGAGAGTAGGAGTTGTAGCGCGCTGTTGTGGCGGTCATGTCTTAGGCCAGACATGGCTGGGCAGTTACCGGCCATGTGGCCGTTGCTAGTGAATTGGCCACACATGGGGAAGCGCATGGTGGGGTTGTGTGTGAGGAGGCGGGTGTTGTGGACTCCCCACATGATTTCTTGCTTGTGGGTGAATTGGATGTTGGTGAGTGGAGTGTGTTTTTGTGGAAAGTGAAGTCCGCGCCGTCCTCCGCGGCGCGGGCGAGGAGGGCACCGTGTTTGGATGTTTGTGAGATGGGTGTGTGTGTATTTTGTGTATGTGTGTGTTTTGTGCTGTGGGTGTGAGCGTCAGTTTTGAGGTTGGTGTACCTGTAGGGTATGGGTTCCCCTAGGGTTTGTGGAATGAGGGTGTATGGCCATGTCTAGTGGCCTATCGACACGTCTGAACCAGTGGTGTATATTGTGTCGGATGGGTGTCCATCTGCAACTTGGTTAGCTAGTGTGTCTGCGAGGTCGTTTCCTAGTGAGTGGTTGTGTGCTTTAATTTTGCCGAGGTGTGTGCGGATGCCTGCGTCGCAGCGGGTTTTGAGGGTGTGTGTGATGGAGAGGAGCGTGTCGCGGTGGCTGTTGTGTCTGTAAGCGGACGGGCAGTTTAAGTAGCCTTGTATGAGTTGGAGGGAGCAGGCACTGTCTGTAAGGAGATAATTATGGCCTAGTTGGAGGCCTATGTCTATGCCAGCTAATTCAGCGCGATTGATGGTGTGCGAGGGAGGGGTAGAGGTCACCAGAATTTTGATGCGGGTGTCCGAGGCGGGGTGGGTGGCGGCTGCTCCTAGGGGGAAGGAGCCTCCCTCTTTGGAACCGTCTGTGTATACAAAGTCCTACCAATTTCAAGCAAGATTTCCTCTGGTGGGGCAGTATGTTAGTTGCATGAGTTCCATGAGGGGGTAGGTAAGGGGGTGTGAGGGTTTTGGGGGGAGATGGTAGATGCCTGCTGCGTGTGGTGAATAGGTGTCGGTGAGGTGTGGAGGTGGGATGGTGATGGTGGGGTTGGGGAGGTGTGTGTCGTAGATAGACTCGAGTGTGTTGTGGAGTGCGGTCATGGCTGTGTGTGAGGGTAGAGTGGAGAGGGCTAGGGGGTTGGCGACGAGGTAGATGTCGACCATCCACCGTGTGCCGAATGGGGTAGGGGTGGGGTGGCATGTGTGTTGGTCGGGGGGTAGGAAGGTGTTTGCGTCATTGGGGAGGGTGTAGAGGTGATGGGTGTATGGGGAGTTGATGTATTTGGAGTGGCGGTATGGTGTGTGCTCCCATCGGGGGAGTATGAGGATGGTTGCGCTGGGTGTGTGAGAGGCTGTGAGGTGTGCGCTGGTGATTGCATGTTCCATGGCGCGGCGCATGCATTCGTGGTCGTATTCTGGGTTGGCGATGTTGGTGCCGTGCCATGTGTATGGGGCATTGCTGCCGCTTGATGAGAAACCTATGTCTTCGGGGTATAGTGAGTGGTAGGTGTGAGAGTGGAGTGATTTATTGAGGGGGTCGGAGTAGAGTTATGTTTGGATGTGGAATGAGTGGCGGAGAGCTGTGAAGAGGTCCTCTCTAGTGGCCCATCTATTACGGGTGGTGGTGGCATGTGTGGGTGAGTGGGTTTCTGAGCGGGAGCCTAGACGAATGAGGAGGTGGTAGACCTCCTCTTCGAACGTGTGCTGCGAGAGGTCGGGGCGGAAGAGTTGAAATAGGTGGCGGACGCAAGGGCCGTTAAGGGTTGTGACCGCGTGGTCGTCGGGAGTGCAGAGTATAGTGGTGTCGTGTAGTAATGGGTGTGTGTGAATAGTGAATTTACCAGTAGGGAGCATGTCGAGGTCGGGGTGGATAGGGTCGTGATTAAATGTGATGAGGAGGTTGTTAACATATCCCTCCGTAGGGCTGCTAATGGACACATATGTACGCTGGACTCCGGGGGAGTCTAGGCCCTCCACCTATATGTGTTCGCTATAGGTGTTCGCAGCTATTGCGCGATGCGATGCGATGCGATGGGTTCATATGCAATATGAACCCATCGCATCGCATCGCATCGCGCAATAGCTGCGAACACCTATAGCGAACACCTATAGGTAGAGGGCCAAGACTCCCCCGGAGTCCAGCGTACAAATGTGTCCATTAGCAGCCCTACGGAGGGATATGGTAGCACTCCCCCTTAATGGACATCATCCCATGAACTCCGGCCGGTGCCATATTAAACCCCGCAGTAAACGCGGAGGGCCCATAACATGTTAATCCATGAACATACGGAATGGCATGAAGGGGGTTAGATAAGGCGTTAGGCGGTACTTGGATAAGGCGTACAGCTCCGTTCCGGGAAGCGGCGGTTCTAACCCCCTTCATGCCACTCCGTGTGTTCATGGATTAACATGGGTGCGTCCATGGAGGGGGTCTGGGTTCGGGTAGGATGGGTGTCGTGGAGGAGACAAAGCCGGAGTTAAATGCGGTGAGGGCGGTAGGGCCGGAGGGGGTCTCACTGATGGTGTCGTGTAGTTGTAGGCACGGTGCCCACTAGACCTCGTGGAGGCGGGTGAGGTCGTGGTGTTGGCCGCGAGCACACCAGTCCCACTACCATGTGGCGGGTCCCCGAGCGGGGCGGCATTGGGAATGGACGGCAAAGTGCGGGCATGTGCAACATGTGGAGGTGGGGTCTGTGTGTAGTGGGTCGTGACATATGGAGCAGTCGGTGGGGAGGCATACGGATGTGGGGGTGGAGGAGATGAGGCGGAAGCCGTCGTCGAGTTGGAGTTGTATGTCCCATTCCGTGAGGTGTTCCGGGGCCCATTATACCATGTATTGTGTTTGACCGTATTCTGTGTCCTTTTGTTTGGAAATGATGCGCGTAACGTCGCAGGGGGGGTAGTTATGGTGCGAGGGGGTGATGTATTCGGTGTCTATGTGTGTGGTGGGTGCCGTGGGGGGGGGGGGGGGGGGGGTTCTGGTGTGGGAGGTGTGGATGTCGGATGCGAGGGTGGGGGGGAAGCGGGGGAGGTGTGGGGAAAGGAGGGGAATCCAAGAGGGGTGGATAGTGGTGGGGGGGGGGGGGTGCTTGTTTGGGGGTGAGGTGTGTAATGGGCAGGCGGTTGTGGATAGTATCGAGGGGTTCGATGAGGATTGCGGCGAGAAGGCGAATGGGGAATGAAAGTGGGTGGTTGACCCTGTGAGTGTGGAGATGGATTTGCAGGATTTGAGTATGAAGGAGGATGAAGTGGCGCGGAAGAGGACTTGTGGCCATGTGGTTATGTTATTTTTCCAGAGGGGAGTGAGGCGGGGGAGGAGGGAGGCGTGTGTTTTGTGGGGGGAGAATTCACAGTATACTTGTTTGTATGTGTGAGCGTCGGTGATGTGTGTGGCTTTGCCTCGGAGTGAGGCGAGGAGGGTGTTGTCTTGGCGGGTGAAGTGGGCGCGGAGTGTGGAGGCAATGGGGTTGGTGAGGGAGAGTGGAGGGATGTTGTGGAACATGGTGCCCGCGTCGCGTTGGGCTCTCACTAGGCATTTGAGTGTGGGTGGGGTGGAGCGGCCTGACATGATGGATTCAGTGGGCCAGTGGGAGTATGTAGTGGAGATGGTGCGAATGTGTGCAATGAGGCTCCCTCAAAGTCTCGTGGGTCTGGATCTTCGTCGACGGTACCGGGCACCTCTATGTCGGGTGAGCGCTCCACATATGCTATGCTTATGGACCACATCCCCCGGCACCCGTGCTCTTGGTACGACATTCAACTCCACGATAGGATTTTTCACGTGCTTGAAGAAGTCATGCTTATTGAAGCGGGGACTACTAAGGGGCGGGACTTGCGGTTGGAGGTCCGCCGTATTCCGTCGGGGGCTTCTCGAGATCGTCCTAGGATGTGGTTTAATTAGACTTAATGGCTCCGCACCGTCATCTTGTTGTTGATGTGACGGTTACAAGTGCTCGCACGAACACCAATGTTCCTCGTATAGGCTCTAGTCTCCCACTCCCGGACAGTCTTGCATTGGGAGATGAGCATGGCAAACTTGATGCGGACCTCCGCAATTATGCTTTGCTTGGCACATCTTCGGTTCAGACGGTCCGTGGCTACTATCCATTCGCTTTGGGGGATGGGGGCCGGCTGGCGCCTATGGCGGCTGAGTTGGTTGATCGCTTGGCTGTTTTGGTGGCCGTTATTCGTCGCTTCCTAGGCGTGGGTGCCGCTAACTCTCGTTCTTTGCGCTTTGACAGTTATGTCCATATGCAACGTTTCGTTCGTCGAGCTGATTTTGTTCCTTTTCGGTGCTTTTGGGAGGATGTGCGGCGAGAGTTCATGCAATGTCTTTGTGCTGCTCTTCATGGTACTTTGGGTTCCTATCTCCGCGAAGCTTTGCAAGAGGGCAGTGATGAACTGATGATGTCGGGGCATGCCTTCTTGTTCCTCGGGCTTAGGTTTTCCCTCTTTCCTTCTTTTTGCTTGGTGGCCTCCGCTGTTTTTTCTTGTTAGAATTTTTAATGATGTTAAGCTACTTATTGTCCGAGTAGTGAATTGTCACTCTTGCCCTTTTGTTTCCCCTCCCTTTTTCCCTGTCCGTGCTCATGTTGTTCTTCTTATATAATCATTTTTTCAGGAGCTAATTACGGGTAGCGATTAGATGTAGACTTTAGATCGGGATTCTATACCTATCTCCGTAATCAGCTATATATATCCTTGCGCGCGTTCAGCACGCGCATCATTTTGATATCATGCAAATGTACTTGTACATGTACTGTAATTGAGGATATTTTCACGACGCCCGCCCGGTTTGTGTTCTATACTACGGAGCTTTCTCTGCTCGGCTATTTATGTGTGTACGGGACATGATTACTGTAAATAGCTACTGTTGTGGGACATCAAAATAATTAACGTACATGTACCTGTACCATATTTCATTCTGCGAATATAGGTACATTAAGGATTAGTTTTTTCCTCTTTTCTTCCTCTTTTTCCAGGAAGGCAGTGCTGATGCTGTGGCATGCCTTCCTGTTCCTCGGGCTTAGGGTTTTTTCTTCCTTTCTTTCTTTTTCTTGCTTGGTGGCCTCCACTGCTTTTTCTTGTAAGAAAATTTATTTTTCTTTTCTTCCTTTTGCTTGGCGGTGGCCTCAACTTCTCATCTTTCGCGGATGGTGGCTAAATTCATCTAAGAACCGGCCTTAACCTGTGTACAGCTAAGAGACAAGCAGGGAGGGAAACCCTAACTACCCGGCACTTACCTGTAGCCCTAACCCCTCACGCTACCCCCAAGTCACTAGATCAGCAGATCCGAAACCCGGTGGCCTCAACTGCTTTTTCTTGTAAGATTTTTGTTGCTTTGCGAATAGTACCTGTACATAGCACTCGCAAATTGTGAGTTGGCAGTTAAATATAGTGCTGATGTCGTTATTGACTGATGGCTCCGAGCGCGTGCGTGCCCCAACCCTTCCAACCCACCGTCGCTATATTCGTCGCCCATCAGCTTACCGTTCAAGCACAAGAAACGCCCGATTCTTGCCCTGGATTTTCAGAGCAAACTGCGCGCGCGCAACGCCAGGGGCTATCGTCGTTGCGGATGGCCTGGCATGTGCTGTTTGCGACGAGTCTGCTGCTCGTACTCGCCACACTGACGGGGCTCGGGGAAGGCACGACATACTTGGAACTACCGACGGTGAGGGCGACACACTCGACACCCATTCATCACACAGATCAAACACCTCGCTTTCCATATCATCGACTTTCTCTTCTCGCTCGGCGACTACGTTGAGGCTCGATTAGTCGCAGCGCAACGGGGCGTCGTGCTGTTTTCTTCAGAAACGCCCTCGACTACCCTCAACTCGTTCAAACCTTTGCTTCGTCGGTGTGATAAAAGGAAGGACCTGCATTCAGAAAGAGACTGCCCTTATCACCACTCTAAGCCCTCTAGCTCCATCGCTCATATTCTACTTGCTGTAATTAAGGCTTGAGTAGCGCATAGGCCCAACAGAGTCACGCCATATGCCTATTCCGGAAAATGCTCGTTTGCATTGGAGTGGGGCGACTCAGCAGCTTCGTGTGCGGTGGGCTGGCACAGGTAAAGGCGCCCAGGCCGGCATGCAAGCAGAGGTATCGAGAGTGGAGCGAGGTGGTGGTTGCTGCGGTACAGCCCGATGCGCGCGAGCTGGCGAAGGCACTTCAGAATCCAAACGCGTTTGAGGTGCTCATGAGCATTGCAACAGAGGGGAACGCTGCGGGAAGTAAAGGGGCGGTCCTACGAGGACCCACGCATTTCACTGTGTTCCACACCTTGAAGCTTTCGCACATGGCCATTGCGAACAAGCTGGTTCAGGTGCGCGCGCATGTGTGTGTGTGTGTGTGTGTGTGCTCGTATGCATGTGTGTGTGTGGGGGGGGGGGGGGGGGTGAGTGTGCATGTGTGTCCGCGTGTTTCTTTGCGTGTGTATTTGTGCGGGTGTGAGTGTGTTGGTGAGTGGGTGCATGCGTGTTTAGGTGTACGCGACCGCACCTGGCATGTTATACCCATGTTGGTCATTCAATGGTAGTGCTGAACTCAATGCATGCGGCCTCACGGCGCGAATCAGATGGCGAATGGAGAGGTGGTCATGCTGGTGCTACCGGGAGACGAGGCGTCCAGCACAGCAGCTTCAATCGCAAAGGCGGCGGTCCATTTTGCGCAAAGGCCCGCGTTGGGGATGTTGAGCTTCTCACACGGATTTGACGGCAGCGGCACGTCAGTCGCCCCCGCTTCCCTCTTCACATATCACCCTTCGCATATTTCACTCGCCTGTGGCATTTTTAACGATGTGGTTCCTTTGTCTCTCGATTACGTCTCGGTAGATGTCTACGAACATGCAGCATAGCTAATGTAGTACGGTTGTTTTTGTCTAAAGGGTTGTTGCCGGCAACGGAAGTTTTCAGTACGTTGCGGCAGCGGCATTTGGGCCACTCGCGGTGCGACGCAAGGCGCTGCTCGAGCTGGGTGGCTTCTCACTGGAAGAGTGCGCCGCGGGCGGTGCGGAGTGTGGGACAAATGCGGCTTTGGAGCTGTCAGCGCGGATGTGGGGTGCGGGTTATTCTGTTGGCATCGCTGATGACGTCCGAGCAGGGGCCATTCCGTGCGCAGACATCAAGGCTTACCAGCCTGCACTTTCCGCCGCATGGGCACAGGTTCGAGCAACAACCACCGTCCTAACCGCAACTGTAAAGCATACGCATCAGGAAAGGCGTGAATAAGATGTGTGTGTGTGTGTGTGTGTGTGTGTGTGTGTGTGTGTGGGTGTGTGTATGTGTGTGTGTGTGTGCATGTGCATGTGTGTGTCTATATCTGAGTATATGAATGGGATATGTGTGACTGTTTGCGTATGTGTGTTTTTGTCTGTCTGAGTATGTGTGTGTTGGCTATGTGTATGCGTTTGCGTGTGCATGTGTATATGTGCCTGTCTATATATGAGTTTGTGAATGTGTGATTACTTATGTGTGTGTGTGTCTGTCTGAATTTGCGTATGGGATATGCGTATGTGTGTGCGCCTGCGTGTGTATGTGTGTGAGCACGTATGTGTCTGAGTGTGTATGTGTGTGTGCGTGACTGTGTGTTTGTGTGTGTGTGTCTGTCTATGGGTGTGTGTGTATGTGTGTGATTGCGTGTGCGTGCGTGTGTATGTGTGTGAGTCCGTGTGTGTGTGAGTGTGCATGTGTGTGCGTGAGTGTGTGTGTTGGGGGGGGGGTGTTTGCGTGCGCGCGCGCGCGTGTGTGTGTGTGTGTGTGTGTGTGTGTGTGTGTGTGTGTGTGTGTGTGTGCGTGTTTGTATGCAAGTGGCTTGATTGTTACTTCGTTTACTTGTTGATAGAGTATTTTTTTTTACTTGAGCATTTTCTGGGATGATTCACTCAGTCGCTGTCAGTCGGGCATGCGGAGGCGGTGCCGACTGCAAAGCTGGAAAACACTGCTCGAACTCCAATCAAGGCTGCTTCCAAGGGGAAGCCCGCAAAGGTAAGGGTACGCAAACTTTTCCCGCCGCAGAGAACTTATGCATTCAACGAATGTTTTGTGTTTCTCTTTGGGTCTACAAAGCAGCCACGGGTGAATGTTACCCTTCCCCCCCCCTTCCCGCACGGGTGGAAATCAGGCTGCGTGCACTTCGCCCGCAGCACCGTCCGTTGAGGCTTCCCTGATCATACAATACTTCAAACGGAAGGCGAACATTAAAGCGATCGTGAAGGGGATCAAGGTGAGACGACTGCGCAGCTTCCATTATTTTGATAAAACACGCATTGCCTAAAATAAACCCACAAAATCGAAAATATTGTTATTTATGAAAATTGATGTGAAAGAATAGAAGAATTCGTAGACAAGAATGGCAACAGCGCCTGGGGAAACCGGGAAAAGACGCTCCAGACAGCTGCACTCCACCATCCTTGCAGGGGAAAACCTGGTTAGAATCGTAGCTGGTGTCATTTTGATGGATATATATTACGACGTGCGCATTTTGTGAAAATTGGTATCGCAATTAAATCCATTTACACTATTCGATAACTTATTTTGTAATCCACCTTCGGTAATCTGCAAGGGATTGCCGATTCATCGCGCGTCTTTGGTCTGACGCCTCCTACACCTGTATCCAATCGGTGCCGCATATCGCGTGCAGGCGACGGTTAAGAACGTCGAAGTGTTAATCAACGACGACAGTCAGACCGATTATGCCGATTGGACGAGTATGTTGGGCGACGGCTACCTCACGGGTGGCGGTTACCTTGTGTACAGCCCAAACATCCACGAAATTCGCGGCTATAATCGGCTGGCCAAGCTGGCATCGGGGAAGCTACTCGTGTTCATGCAGGACGACGACGCGCCCAAAGCGCCCGGGTGGCTTAAAACCGCCCAGACGCTGCTGAAGCAGCACTCATGGATGCAGCTGCTGGGAGGGCTGCGGGGCAGAATGGACTACGGAACGATGATGGACCCCAAGGTGCGAAGCGAGCATAATATGAACGCGCCAATCATGCTGATACAGACTCCTTCAACGATTGTAACATGCTGGTAGTAAAAATGAAACCTGTGACGGTTTTAAAGAAAAGATAAAGTCATTTTTAGTAATTTCCTATTTATATTATCTCATACTGAATAGTTCTTGCTAATTCCATTTCGTATATCGATTTATTCTCGGTTTGTCTGACGCTTGCAAACAGTACATGCAAAATCGATCTCAATGCTAATATATCGATAGCTGTTACGTGTGTTTCCTCCTAAGTTTGCCATTTTGCCTACGCACTCATATTATGAGTAGTATACTCACGAAATCTAAGCTGTTGTTTTACCTTATTCGCTGCTTCACTAATGTTTCTGCTGAGCTTTCATGTCGTTGCATGAATAAAAGAAAAGCAGTCGTCCATCGTGTACTCTTAATTTTGGAAAGGGAATAGGACAAATGAGGGTCTGGTATGCATTGTTACTAGGAATGTATGATGAAACCGTTCGCCTTGACGAACAAACCGTACAATAATCCCTCATTCATAATGCTGACGAACCATCATTACTGATTGATTGTCAGGCATTTATGCTGTCTTCAATTATCTTATGACATCATCACAAATTAATCGATGTGATATATGTTACAGTAATAGACTAATATCGATTTCATTGTATGCGATTTTACTATCCGTTATTTGTGATTCTGGGGGTTTCCTGTGCTTGGTGGTAGTTTCCACCTCTATTTCTTGTAAGAAATTCGTCTTATTTTACTATCCACCTACCCTTCATCGTAACAATCCGAATTCAAGAATGAAGCCGAATCGTGAGGGGTTAGGGCTACAGGTAAGTGCCGGGTAGTTAGGGTTTCCCTTCCTGCTTGTCTCTTACCTGTACACAGTTTAAGGCCGGTTCTTAGATGAACTTAGCCACCATCCGCGAAAGATGAGATGTTAAGCCGAATCGCCAGATTATCAATATACGGGCGCGCCCTGTTCCATATCTCCCATTGAATACGCAAATTTGTTTACAAGAAGAAGCAGCGGAGACCACCAACTAAAAAGATCATACCATATATCTCCCATTGAATCATATCGCGTATGCTGGGCAATACTTGTAATCACGTGTGGCGCGGAGGCGGCCTCGCTGACCGCCCCCGAGTATCCTCCCTCCGCCAGTATAACTACATCAACGGCCCAAAGTACGGCCCTCCCAGCGACGCACGCAGCTGCTGCGACAAGATTCCCACCGTCGACCCGACAACGGGGGCGGAATTCATGTTTGTTTACAAGGTATCCTCTCCACGGCCCAAGTATTCTCG
>JAPMLY010001128.1:65000-102500 GCA_026401115.1 Tetraselmis chui
GTAAAACATTTACAATTTGGCCAGAAGACCACCAAATGCGTGATGGTCTGGGGAAGATTAGCGATAATTATGGGTTCGGTGGGTGGGTTGCGCGAGCCAAGATGCTTGGCGAGCGCAAATCAGGGAATGTCAGTGCTCGGGGGCTCACCGGTCTAAGAGTTGCCGCTAGCTAGCGTCGCTGGGGGCATATATACATAGCTTGGGCGTTGCGCGCGCGGGGCGTTCCGGAGTCCTCGATCGTTACTTTGAGGTTTGGGCACGACGCACCGCGTTTACATCAACGCTTAACCGCTTGGGTGTACGTTCTGACACACACGTACATGAGTTTGTTTGCCAACCTCTAGCTTAAAACAATGTGACCATTTACCCGTAGGCACGTTTGGCCAATAACTAAAAGCCGAAAGTAGGCTTGCGCATCCTAGTTTAGTGAAGCGGCCGTGACGGGACGAGGCAACCGAAGTCATGCCGTGCCGTTGAAGATGGGGTCATGGTTGGGTCGATGTGTCTCCCTTCAATAACCGCATTGCTTTTGTCCCAACCACTCATACATTTGACGACGTGGAGCGGTGCGCCGGTCCAACTAGCCGCGGAGGCGGTGCCTTTGCGGAGATTGTGCGATATCCACTTGCACGAAGCCGGAGGGCGGGGAGGCGCCGGTGGCGCTGTACGCTTCGAGCAACCGAGTGGAGAGAGTTGCTACAGCTTGCTGTCAGTTTTCTGAATTTTCAGAAGGTCCGAAGCTTTAGATTGCAGCAAACGGGGAAGGGGGGGGGGCGGTATAGAAGTTAGCCACTTTTCAAGCTTCGAAGCGCGGTAGCTATGTAGAGAAGTTGAGTTGGGTATGTGTTTCGTCATACATCGAGACTCCGTGGTTGATAGACTTGGGACGCAGGGCGTGCTTGAACTTGGCTCTCACGCCTTTGCGGATCCATTTTACGACTTGACCGGTCGCGCCGATAAGCTCCCACTCCCGTCATCTTCGCCGCACGCGGTGACGTATATAGTTGGATGGCGGGGGGCAGAAATCGGCGCTGCTTGTCACACCATCACTTCTTCGTGGGTAGCTTGGTCGCGTTGCTGGCCTTGGCCCCGGCGTTAGCTCATGTTGCTGGTGTTGTTGCTACGGCGGCCTTGCGCTTGTCGGCCGCAGCCGTCTTGGTCTTGGCGTCCGGTCCGGGTGGCCGGTCTTGTGCGTTCTTAGCGAAAAGAGCGCTGAACCGGACAACAAGCGGCGGTGGTATTGAACTTGCCCTTGGGTTGTGAGCAAATCGGTGGTAAGTCTGAATACGCGATCTCGTGCATTTCCCCCGCAACGGCATGTCTAATACTTCCTCCCTCCGTTGCCTATGCATCATATTTGTGCGATCGTCACATAAGCATTCATATTGCGGCGATGTGCGCCCGTCACTCTTTTCGTCTAACCGGCACGGCGACGGTTTGAGAGAGCGTGTCGCGCGGGTGCGGGCGCGATAACCCCAAGTACACAAGCCCGGTAGTCCCCGATTCCCCTCCCCGTAGCTGTCATCGGCGGGTTATTCCATCTTAGGCTGGCATCTTAGAGGAATAGCGGAATAGCGATAGCGGTACGTATCACTATACAGTACAGAAACGTACTGACACGTCGGAATTATTAGTAATAAATAAATCGCGAAGCGATACGAGCTATAGGTCCAGGCAAATAATAGGAGGTATATTCGCGAATATACCTCCTATATTCGGAATAGGAGGTATAGCGTTTTTCAAATAATGTACACGATATACAGGCGAAGCAAAATAACGAAATACAACCGGACCGCTATGGGTTTGAGCGACCGCTCTATAGGTTTGGGCTGGCTGGCTCACCGACTACAGGTACCCGTACAGCAACGAGGGATGCCAGCAACGGGACAACGCAAAAACAGTGGCGTGCCATCGTCTAGAAGAAGGAATCCTAGGACTATCGCTAGTATCCCACATGTTCACCACGTAGTCGCTATCGCTATCATGGAATCATGCGCGGCTTGTGTTGGAGTGAGCAGCGGACGCATTCGCTCGGCGAGCTAGCGATCTATCTGGACACACGCATTTTCGAAAATCTATCTCTTGTTGACTTGCCCACTCGCTCAAACAAGAGGTAGATCGACGCCGAATTTATCGAAAATCTAGAAGCGTACCTTGAGATACCTTTATGAAACAAGTTGCACCATCTGTGTGGCAGCAAGATTCTCGTCTACTCAACTTTTTCGATAGCGACTTGCGGGGTAGCTCCTCCACGTAGTTGGCAGAAGAGATCGTCGCTAGATGGTTCACACAAGTACTTAACTGTAGTTGGTCCCTATTCGCTATTCGTTTAGTAACGCGAAATAGCACCCAAACATCCTAGGCTGACTCGTGCTGACTGGACTGGCTTGAAATCGAGAAACGTACTGTGACGTACTATACCGTACAGCAATATGGTCACGTGTGTGTTGGAAGAAAGGGCGGTACGGGGACATTTTAAATTTGAGCTGGTTTTCCTCGTTATTTCCCAAAACTTCGGAGAATTAATCAATTCTCCTGATTATGGGGACATTTCGAGGGTGTTCAGCCAATTTAAGGTTGTTTCCCTGCTTACCCGAAACACCCCGAATCATCCGGTAATCCTCAGCTGGGGGTTTGCGCCCCCCCTCGGCGCTTATTTTCAATGAGCCACTCGAAGCGTCTCCTTGCGTCGAGGGGGGGCGCAACCCCCCATCCCGAAGCTTTGCTGGAGAATTACGGGGACATTTTTGCCCTCATCCGCTTTTCGTCGCGAAAAGCACATGGAATATTTATGGTCACATTTTTAGCTACCTATCTCATATGTCTTCTCGAATTGCGTATAAGATATATCTCTACTCGATTCAACGTGCGCCACCGTAATCCCGTTCTTGCGAATCTCAACCCCGGGAGTATGCGCACTTTTCCACCATATTACCGTAAACACAGGTGATTCGCTCATAGTCATGTCCACTATGGTCCACAGTTTTTTTCCAACACTTTGGTACCATAAATTTAGGCGCTTGTTCACCCCGTTGGTCGCGGTGACCTCCACTGGCGTATCGGAATTGTCTTCTTGCCGCCAATCACTCGACATCGTCAAATTGTCGTATGTGACACCGAAAGAGCCCTCAATCGTGTTCATCATGATGGTCCAATTTGGAAGACTCGTAATGTAGAACTCCCACACCGTCGGTGTCGTGTAGCTCCCGACCGGCTGCGGCCCCGCCGTGTTGCCGCGGGCATCAATGAGCTCCACCCAAAAGTAGTGGGTCCCGCCCTCGAGCCCGCTCACCGTCGCGACGCCATCCAAGTACCTTTTAACACCGGTAGCGTGGTTTTTCGTCGACGAGTTGAGCACCGCTGCGGTGACGTCGGTATACTCCGCCGGAACCTCGTCGACGGTGTTTCGGTAAAGACGTACCTCGGTGACGCCACTCATTTTGGATTAGAGTAAGATTTTTCAATGCAACCGGGAATATTCGGGGAGTTCTCTTCTAGCCGATTCATCACATTGCTCGTGTGCCTTATAAAGTCGCCCTCCGACGTGAATTCGGCACTATTGAGGAGGCGGAGAGTGCATTCCGTGTTGATTTCCCGAACGACTTCGCCGAACCGTGACGAATAATCGTTGTGTCGCTCCGCTTTGTTCGGCCATTCGAGCCCCCGATTCACCGCCGCCACGGACCCGCTGAGAAGTGAAAGACATCCGCTCACGATGGCGGGAACCCCGGTGGTAGCCGAAGGCTGCCCGATCCCGTACGTGAGATTAAGACACCCCACACCGAGACTCAGTGCGACGGTTGTGAACAACGCCATGTCCGCACGTGCCTTGAAAAAGGAATATGAATCATCATGCAATCGCCTGAGTTTTTTCGCGTGTGCGCGCCACTTTTCAAGCAAGGGGTTTTCGATCTGAACGGCGGCCTCGCTTTCACTCATTTTGTTTTGACCTGAGAAAAAGGGTGCCGGGTCTAATGTCAAGCCCTCCCACATCAATCAAGGTAAGCATCCGCGGCTCCTCTACCGTGTTCCCGATAGAATTTTTTCGGATGCTCGTCGTGAAACCAAGTAAATAGTTCCACGGCGGGAGGAAGGTGGTTACATCGGGCCTATTGGTGTCCGACAACCGCAGGTTTGTTTGGACAAGTGGCATTGTATGTTACTACGTGTCGAAGAAAGAAAGCGTGATGGTGACACTGAAGGCGTCGGCGGGGTTGACCTCTATCGAGCTCTCCACCAATTCCGGGGCTGAATCGTCCTCATCAACGTCGAAGATGCCGCTGGTTTCAGATTGTGGCTCGAAGATTTCCACAAAGCCCTCGTGCAGCCCCGGGCGCAAAACGCTTCCAGGGAACTTCGCCGTTCCGAGCGTATGGCGGAAGGTCATTCTTCGTCTCTTATTTGGTAGAACGTGAGACAAATTACGTACGCCGTGGACTCGCCACTGCCAAGCTCAGAAAATTGCGTCGCAGTCCGCAGTTGAAGGTCGATCTCACCCACGTTATCTAGCGGTCGCCTTATCGGAATCCCCACCGTGTCCTCGTTAACACCTTTAAGGCTGAGTTTCTGTCCCACGTAGCTCAACGCATCTTGCGCGCGTGATCCCGGGAGAAATCCAAGGACGCTTAGGCCTTGGTACGGGTCGTCGACGAAGGTCCTGCTAGTGATTGCGAGCCCGTACGCTTGCGCGCCGTAGAGGTGAATCAACGAGCAATGCGAGACCGCGACATGCCACCTTGTGCCGTCGTTTCGGTCCATACGGAAAGAGCGGAAGTCGACGGGGACCCTTTCGTTTGGTCCGCGGACACTCATCCATACGTGGAAAAAGGGCGGGGACAAGCTACGCTCGGGCTCTTCCACCCAGAAAACGAGGCTGAAGGTGTAGTCGTTAACAAAAGTAGGAGTCCATGGAAGCACACTGGTTCTGAGTTTTGTCGGGCCCTGCAGGAGGTAGAAAGACATATCCCCGCGTACTAGCCGCGAGCCGTCACATATCCCAGCGCACGAGTTGCTTTGGACGTACGAAGAATCCGCCATTTCGCCAAATACGTTGCCGCCGCGCCAAGACTGCAAAAGAGCTAGGATTGAGTCGTTGTTTGCAGGGTCCCAGGTCTTATAGGAATTTGATTGTCGGATCGACGGGGAGCACAATAAGATTGAAAGGGGGTCGGGCTCTACACCTGTGAAGCCGGTGATCGGTGTGCACCACTCCAGCGCGAAGCGAACATGGGGTTGACCTTGGAAGCCGCTACCGTTCTGAAAAGCGGGCGTGCGGACTGTGAAGGCATATTTCTCTCCGCTCAACCGCTCTTGGGTGCTAACGACGATTCTGCGACCCGCGACCATTTGCTAGTATGGAATAAAATGTTTAGTACGCCACGTTCACGAGCCCGTCGGCCCCGATTACAATGAAGCTGTCATAGTGGGAAAATACGTCAACAGTAAGACTTGATGTGAGCTGCGCGTTGAATTGAACAGTGAGATGAGATACATATGTCGACACGTCTACCCCATTCTGCGCAAACATGCTTTTGTGGCTCTGACTCTCTAGATCACACCCGATGAGGTACTTCCCCTCTCCAGCTGTCCAATCGGTGACTGTGAGCTTTCCGATGTGATCGATCGCACCGTAAGCGTGAAATGCTTTCATGACCTCGGCCCATGCCTCCGAGTTGCTCTCAACGGGCTTCGATGGAGTGAGGACGCCGTTGATCGTGAACTGGTACCTTCCGATGTCGCCGATTGGATTGGCACGCTTCGACACGTATGGCTTAGCGGCATAACTCGTCTCGTCCTTCCGGAACATTGCAATGAGGGTCTTTAACGATTTATACGGTGAAGAAAAGGCCATCGACATCGATCCCGACCCATTACTAGCAATCCAACGGTGTTGAGAGTAAGTGCTGAAGGGCACGACAATACCACCACTGTTCACCGCCAAGAGTTCCCGGTCGACCATCGGATCGAGATGAATCATTTCTGCCACGTACTCCACGTCCTTTACCGCCCACGGTCGGTTACCGTCCTGGATTTTCTCCTGATCACCAAGTGTTAGCTCCAATGTGAGATGAGTTCTAGCCATTGCGCCGACCGGGAGGTACTTCTGCTGCATGCTCCCGACGACAGCGCTCATCAGCGGGATACAAAACACCCGGGACGAGTCACCATTTACTTCTTGGCCGAACCCCTCCGCAATCGTGCCTGAGTAAGTCACTTGGTTTGCGTCGCCCGACACGTCGAGAAGTGCGTGAAACAGAGCGTTATACTCCTCAATGTGCTCCAAAACACCCCCGCCGGCCCCACCGGATGCGGAGACCTTTAGCGAGCGGATAACCGCGTGCGCCGAGTTGTCAAGTGCCAGCTTGTTTGTCGCCGTGTTGTCGAGATTTTGCAGCCGGAACTTGAGGTAACTCTGGCGCGTGTTCAAGTATTCTCCGCGATTTCCGGTGGGAAGAACGAACTTTATAGTGTTTCCATGATTGAACCCGGAAGTTCCATTTTCCGGAAATATATGAACTCTCGATTTGGTGGCGGGTGCAGCTTTGGGCTTGTTCCCGTACACGAACGAGTCACTGAGAGAGCTGCGGCTTTCGTTCTGCATTGTGTTATTTATAGTATCGTGTCAGAAAAAAATGCTAGCCTCTCTCGAGTTTCGAGCCGGGACGTCGCATTTGTCCGTACGCCGATCGTATAGCCCCAACGTGCCCCTTCATGCTGTCAAGATTGAATGTCCCCGTATTCAGAGCTCCTTCAACACCTCCGGCTAATCCGCCGATCCCGCTAGCTATCGCACCTGCCGATGCTAAACCAGCACCCAAAACAGGGTTGAATGCGGCAACCGGGGCAGCCGCGGAAAGCATCCACCCACCGAGCTTGCTGCCGACGGAGTGAACGCCGTGAGCCACTTTTTGCCCGAGACTGCGTAGACTATGAAGCTTTTCGCCGATAAAGCGTCCAAGTTTCATTTTGCGTGTTTGATATATGCTCAGATTTTAATGTTTCGCGTGTGCTTTTCCTCGATTCTCGCCTATCCTTCCACCTTACATAGGAGATTTTCCTTTTTCCATTTTCCCTTTTGCCAATTCTCCATCGATATACCGGGCCAATGCTTCTTTGCCAGACTTCTTTTGTCCGGGACTGATTTTGACACCCAATTCCTTAGCCAATTTTAGAAGTTCCTTTGTTGTTACGATCCGATTCTCGGCGACTTGTTGTTCCAAAGAACGTCCCCAGTTCGCGAAGGGCTCTCCACCCGACGAAGACGGGTTTGTCGCATCCATCGTCGGGGGCTCGGCCGCTGGTATGGAATGTGGGAGCTCTCTTTTGACGTGGGTAATAGGTTCTCTCGCGTGTTGAAAAGGGTCTTGTTGTTGTAAATTTGGTGGTATCGGCTGTTGAATAATGATCGGCGGCGGAGGTGGGGCTGAAATTCCCATGGTCCATCCCCGTGTGAAAGGCTCCGATTGATTTTCCGGAGTGGGTCCGCCATTTGAGACGGTTTGTACGACGTTCACTCGTACGTTTTGGTTGCGGTTAACAAATCTCCTGCGAGGTCTTGGGGGAGGGGGTTGCTTGCGTGTCGTTTTCTTACCCGCCGTCTGTTTCGAGGTTTTGGTTTTCCGTCGCGGCATCGTGTTTACCTATACGATCGAAATTCTTATAAATGTCCCCGGTACCAGTGTCGGCAAACATGAAGGCGTAGGGTCGATCAAACACGAAGCGCATAACCTCGTCCGCCTCTTCCCGGGGTAATGATATGAGCTCCTCGAATATCGCCGTCGTTTCCTTCTTATTCCGCGGCTTATACATGAGAAAATGCGACAAGGTCTTGCGGATGCCCAATGGCATTGCATTGTAAGACTGAATGAGTATTATTATGCTGAGCCTGTAGTGACGTCTATTGTATATTAAATCGCGAATGCTGTGCTGGATTTCATTGTCCTTTAATGACGCGGTCACGTCGTCGAGGACCAGCAAACTATTTTTCTCTTGCTCGGCCGATTGCTTCACCGCCTCTCGGATTCCTTCCTATGTACCAATATCCAATTCGTCATACATCCTGTCGTGGTTCTTGAAGATGTTACGCTTCAAACTCGCCACGCTGTGTGGTGGCATAACAACGTGGACGTGATGAAAGGCCTTGCGGTACGCTTGCTTGCTTGACAGTAAGTTGACGAGCATGGAGGTCTTACCCGTCCCCGCAGATCCGATAATTGCCATGAAAAATGGGCGATTTGGTAAGGGGTCGACCACTTGGTCGTGAATTTTCTTGTCACACAGAAAGGCCGGAGGTTTCACTGTGAATGTCGATCTTTTTTCGATGATGAGCCGCATTTTACGTTCTTCCTTTTGTAGTATCGTCTGATTTCTTTTGGAGACACCCCCCATGTTACAGCCTCTAACACACGGTATTGCTCATCGCTGAACCCAAACCCGTCGTAGTTTTCTTTCCACCAAGCAACGCTTCCATAGTTTGAGTTTTGAGCAAGCAAATGGGGATCTATCGGGGCGGGCGTACTCGCAGCCACGGACGAAACCGCTTCACCGTGAACTACCTCCGACTCGATAGACTCAAGTAGAGAGGAAGTAGCCGTCATCGCTCTATTTATTTTCTAGTGCAGAAATAAATGATATGGGACGAAGCCATCTCGAACGCGGCAACGACAGTGACGGAGACGGTTCAGAGCACGCCGTTACTGAGGTACTTAGCGATGTTGGGGGGAGCGATGTGGTTGGTGGAGAGGTTTCGGCCGGCAAGATCAATCCAAAGGCAGACGAGGACCTTAATCCGGAGCCCAGGCCTGCAAAAACTAAACGAGTAGCTGGGGGGTTGCGCCCCCCCTCGACGCAAGGAATGCAAGACCCCCCATCCATCGAAGATAGGCCCGGGGCGTCCGGCCAGGGGTGCGGGACTACAAAAACTAAACGAGTAGCGAGTGAAAAGATGAAAGCCGCTCTTCAACGCGCCAGGAAGGCGAAAGCTGAGAAGCGGGAAAAGGATAAACAATCAAAAGCAATTAGTTACGCTCCCCAGTTTTTCTTCGACATCGTTTAACAAAGCGTTGGGGGTTGCATATGCGTCTCGGCATTCCATCGAAGATAAGGCCCGGGGCGCCCGGCCAGGGGTGCTGTTTTATTTCGATATTGTATGATAATGCTCCAGCAACTGTACTTGGACACGGCGTACGCTGACGCGAAGCTCGATGACGGAACCCACGTATTTTCCCTATTAGATCCGCTGACCGTCCCCCAGGGTTTCAACATGCAAGTTAGGCTGTTGAACGCGTGGTTGCCTCATACGTACTACAGTATATTTGACGGCAACAATACGCTGGTTTTTAAATACGACGACGGTGGTGAAATTCCGGGAGAGCCGGTCACCATCAAGCTTCCCCACGGCAACCGTTCGATCGACGATATCGTCGCATTCCTAAATGATGGAAGACTCGATGAGTACGTGGCGAGTTACGATGAGAACACGAATAAGCTGTCGCTACTTGCAACGGAATTCGCGGATCATCATGTTGTGATCGGGGAAGGATCAACTTGTACGCGTCTATTAGGTTTGAGTGTTGGTGACTCCGCCAAAAACGTCGACGGAGAGTTGCTGCTCACCGCTAGTCGTATCGTTGACTTGACGCGCACCAGCTCGGTGTTTGTGCACAGCAACCTCCTCACTCAAAACCGTGACCCACGGACAAGGCGCGTGGGCGACATCCTATCAAAGATCCCGTCCAGCGTTCAGTTCAATGAAATTGATCACTTTAGCTCCGACGCGTTCGTGGATGTGTACAACCGATATTTAAGCTTCGTGAGCATCCGGCTAAGCGACGACGATGGGCGGACTTTGGATCTCAACGGCGGACGTTTCACGGCGACTTTAAAAATTGCTTTTGCTAAGATTAACAAAGATGAACCAGTCTCGGCAAGTATCAGCGCCGCTGCAGCTGAACGGGCGCCGGGCAGTGGAGGTGGACCTCAGCCATGCCGAATCTCTATACCGGGAGCTAGCGGCTCGGGTGACAATGGAGGAGACGGAAAATGACAGGCAGGACACGGACATTGAGGTGTTGACTACGGACTTGACGGCGCTCACTGGAACGGTGACTGGATTTGCCAACGAGATCAGCGCGTCGAACATCCGCACCGACAACATTACAGCCATCGATTTTGATATAGACATCTCCGTGGCCGCCTCGCTTTTGCCGGCGACGGCGGCGTTGGTCGGACCGATTCACTCACTCGGGAGCGATTCGCACCAATGGAAAAATTTGCACGCTGAAGAGGTTATGCTTGCCGGTGCGAGCTTGAGCAATACATTGGGGGAAATGAGGGAGGATATAGACACCATCAAGGGGTTGTCTACGGACTTGACGGCGCTCACTGACACGGTTACTGGATTTGCCGAAAACTTCAGCGCGTCGAACATCCGCACCGACAACATCATCACAAATTCATCAAGCATCACCGTGGGCGCCTCGCTTTTGCCGACGACGGCGGACGACCTACCAATTCACTCACTCGGGAGCGAAACGCATGAGTGGAAGATTGTGCACGCCGAAGAGGTTATGCTTGATGGCACGAGCTTGAGTAACACGCTGGGGGGCTTAAGAAAGGATATAGACGCTGGATCGAATCTCGTGCAGCACCTGAAGGTCGAGGGAGACGGGCTGATCGGCGTCGACCACAACAAACGAGACTTCGGGGCGCTGGACTACCCGTGGTGGACCATCTATACCACCGACATCACCGTGAATGACAGCATCAATGCAAACATGCTGAAATCCAGCCGCTCTGATACCGATGACATCACGGTGTACGCCAATCTCACGCCGAATATCACGGACATCGGTGGGGACACGATTGGTACGTATGCGAAGCCGTGGCGCACGGGACACTTCCATGACGTATACGCCAAGAATCTATTTGGGCAAAACGCGGAAGGATACTCTCGCCGGGCGCTTCTCGACGGCGATCAAAACGTGTCCAACAACATCTTGCCGCAGGCTGATACAAGTGTTGATTTCGGATCAACAACGAGGCCATTTAGCAGGGCATTCTTCGAGGAGCTGGTAGGGTAAGATGCCACGGGGACACCGAGGAGGGCACTGCTAGAAGGAGGTGATTACGCGACGGAAAATCATACGCACGACGCCTACGCCCCTATTGCACACACGCATGACGAATATGCCGCTGTTGAACACGCGCACGACGAATATGCCGCTGTTGGGCACACGCACGACGACACCTACGCCGCTGTTGCACACACGCACGACGCCTACGCCCCTATTGCACACACGCACGACGACTATGCCGCTGTTGAACACTCGCACGACGACGCCTACGCCCCTATCGCACACACGCACGACGAATATGCCGCTGTTGAACACGCGCACGACGACGCCTACGCTCCTATTTCACACACGCACGACGATGCCTACGCCCCTATCGCACACACGCACGACGAATATGCCCTTGCTGAACACGCGCACGACGAATATGCCCTTGCTGAACACGCGCACGACGACGCCTACGCCGCTGTTGCACACACGCACGATGACTACGCCCCGGTTGAACACGCACACGATGACGCCTACGCTCCTATTGCACACACGCACGACGAATATGCCCTTGCTGAACACGTGCACGACGACGCCTACGCCGCTGTTGCACACACGCACGATGACTACGCCCCGGTTGAACACGCACACGACGACTATGCCCTTGTTGAACACGCGCACGACGACGCCTACGCCGCTGTTGGGCACACTCAAGGCGACGCCTACGCCCCTATCGCACACACGCATGACGAATATGCCCTTGTTGAACACGCGTACGACGACGCCTACGCCGCCGTTGGGCACACTCACGACGACACCTACGCCGCTGTTGGGCACACTCACGACGACACCTACGCTCCGGTTGAACACACGCACGACGACGCCTACGCCCCTATCGCACACACGCATGACGAATATGCCCTTGTTGAACACGCGCACGACGACGCCTACGCCCCTATCGCACACGCGCACGACGACAACTACGCTCCTATTGCACACGCGCACGACGACGCCTACGCCCCTATCGCACACACACACGATGACTACGCTCCTCTTGCACACACGCACGCATGGGAAACTGTCACGGGCAAGCCAACGTTTTTTTGCGGCTCGTACAACGACTTGACAGACCGGCCTGACATAGAGGAAATTGTTGAGGTCCAACTCCTGGCTGCTGGAAATGATTATGCACTTGAAAATCATACACACAACGAGTACGCCTCGACTGGACACACGCACGCGGAGTACGCCACTGTCACACACACACACAACGAGTACGCCTCGACTGGACACACGCACGACGACTCCTACGCTCCTATTTCACACACACACGATGACTACGCCCCGACCAACCACACACACAGTGAGTACGCCCCGATAAGTCACACGCACACTGGGTTCGCCCCGACCAACCACACGCACGACGACTCCTACGCTCCTATTTCACACACACACGATGACTACGCCACTACCGGACACACGCACAATGAGTACGCCCCGATAAGTCACACGCACACTGGGTTCGCCCCAACCAACCACTCTCACAGTGAGTACGCCCTGACTACGCATACACACACTGGGTTCGCCCCGATAAGTCATACACATGCATGGAATACCATAACGGGCAAGCCAACATTCTTTAGTGGCTTGTACACCGACCTCACAGACAAGCCAGGGCCTGCGACGTGGCCAGCTCTTTAGGGCCGGCCATATTGGACGAATCTGATTTCACTAGGGGGCACAACGGACACCGTTACTATCGGATCGTACAACTTCAAGAGCGGCCACTACGCTCCGAACGGCCAGGGCGTGTATGACCTCGGCGACCCATACGCCCGGTGGCGGCGCTTTTACGTGGATGAGGTATACGCCGCAAAGGGGATCGACGCGGGCAACAATCGCATAAAAAATATAGCCCCCCCGCAAGGTTACTACGATGCTGCAACGAAAGGGTACGTTGACGATAACGGTACAACTTCATGGAGCGGGATCAGTGATAAACCTGCGTTTTTGGCCAAAATTTCGTACGATGACATCGGGCAGTTCATGGAGCCAGTGCAGTCCTCGAACTATGATATCGTATTGCATGACTCATTAACACCGGTGTCGAACTCGACGTATAATCTGGGGCAAGACCTCCGACGATTTTTATTTGGCTATTTCGAGCGGGTGCGACTGTCGGGAAACACACCGTACTACGACGACGAAGCTATCACTTATGAATTCCTTCGGTCCTACGTCACTAAAAACGCACAAGGTACATCGTCATGGAGCGGGATAAGCGATAAACCGGCGTGGACCGACAAAATATCATATCAAAATAATGTTGACCCGGAAAACCCCTCAAATTATGACATAGTTGTGAGCGACTCGATCACGCCGGCACTACGGTCAGCGTAGGAAGTAATTTAGTTCCGAACGCCTCCCAACTCGATATAGGAAGTGTGTCCGCGCCATGGCGGCACATTTTTTCCTCATATCTTACTGTATATAGCTATGCTTACTTCAATGGATCGCGAATCCAAGGGGTAGGCGCCCCGACAAGTGACACCGATGCTGCTACTAAAAAATACGTGGATGACAGAGAAACGGACACGAGGTCGTATGTGGACGCCCAGAAACAGGACCTGTTGAGTCAAATTGACACGTTATCTACACAAGCGGGCCATATAATCAGCATCCTAGCGGCCGAGATGTCTGAAGAGGAGATACCGTTCAGGGTAATCTACAGCGAGGACAATAACTCCAAAATGCTGACGGTTGGTCAGGCGAGGGCCTTGCATTTTATATTTCCAGCATCTCTACAGAATCACACGGACCTTATTACGGAAGTCAAGCTCACATTTTCATGTCGAAAATCGACGGGCTTTATGTTTCTCAGGGGTCGAAGCACCACAAGCCTAAGTTGGGATATGACCGGCACTGATCTATTGGTACAGGAATCGTTTCCAGCCTTTGGATTGTCTACCGGCCAGCTAGACGAAATATTGAATGTGAAAGTTACACTGCGTGTTACGATCGCCTCTAATGTGTTTACGGTGGCTTCTACCACTGTGAAGGTGCGTGACCGGCTCGAGCAAGATTTCACAATGTTTATGTAACTACTAGTTTTGTCATGCCGGCATGACATTTTGTGTACATTAAGCCTAAATGCAGGCCACGCAAAATAATATCCGTTTGGCGCGGATCCGCGGGCGGATCGAGGCCGCCGAGGACCCCGTACGGGTATTCGCAGAAGAGTACGACCAAGGAGATGCGGACACCCAAGATGCCTTGCGAACCGTGTGGGAGGCCAAATTCGCCAACCGCGCAGAGGACCCCGGCATGGCGGACCGACGCTTCAATCAATATTTATCACTTGGCCGACGATCGCTGCCACGTAGAACCAACCGGGCAATACGAGAGTCACACGAGCTAGCCGCCGGCGCGGACACCAAAATTCAGTTTCTCCTAAAAAAGCCAGCCAACGCCAGGCTGCCCGAATGGCTGTGGGTCACCGTGTACAAAGTGCGGGTTGACATGCTCACACAAGCAGCCCGCGATCTTGCCACAACCAACCCCACCGTCGCCCTCCTAGCCCCGATGGTGTATATTGGACACCGCCGTGACTCCGCGATCGTTCGAAATCGAGTTAGGGTATCCGACGGCGCGAGGCGCGCGAGAAGTGCCAACGGGTTGATTGAGCTAGTTCGTTTGTTGCTCGATGCCGGTCTGCGGCACGGTAATGACTTTCGCTTCGACGAGTTTTATACAGAAGAGGTATTGGGACGAGTGGATCATGGTCATGGCCTTGAAGCATCAAACGCCATTGACGCAAGCGTGCGGGAGGATTTGGTCCGCCTCAGCGTAATAAAGGACTTCATTTCGGGCGCTGGACCTCGACCCTTCAACGCAAAAATAGACAACTCTTTGCTTGGCGTGACCAACATATCGGGTTTGCTCGGTGCTCACAACAAACCTGTCGGACAGTTAGATATCCCGGCGCTCATGGAAAAGTTGGCTGAAGCGCGGAAAGTGTTGAGCCGCAAACGTCGGGAATATCTCCGGAAATTTATCAAAGATGAGCGCGGGCGCCGCGTGCTTCCAAAGCCCGGCGTGACTAAGGATGGTCTCGGTCAGCTTAATACCGCCCAGCTCTCCCAAGCACAGCGAGCTGCACGTCTACGCGCCATGAACGCTGCCGCAGCTGTTTAGGTAGTGACCATGGGCCCGTGTGGTCACTCCGTCGTCGCAGATCCATCGCTTGTCGTCGTAGGCGCTCAAGGCGCTTTTAGTCGCACTAACTGTGCAAATTCTGTGGTTCCTAGACTGGATCATCGTCTGCTTCACCGTACATGCCGTGCCATCCAAAGCTGCTTTGTATTGTTCCATCATGAGGTCCCGCTGCGCCACCGCTTTTTTGATCCCCTTTGCCGTCCGCTTGGTTGACTCCCCCACCGTAAAACAGTACATCTTCGACTTGAGGCCCACAAACTCGCTGATAGGCACACCGTTTGTTTCGTCCTTGAATTTCCCCACCACCTTCTTGTTCATGCTCGAGAAGAGCGGGTGTTCTGAGGGGTAGTCGCTTGTGTCGAAATGCTCTGCCATTTGCCCCATATCCGCATATACATCCGGGGTCTCGATGTGGTAGCATAGGGAGTCGGTATCGGTAAACAATAACCTTGCCTTGTCGCCGTAGCGTTGACGAATCACGTCATAGTGGAAACGGAACATCAACAGCTTTGAAAGGTCCAATATGGCGGCCCCCATGAAGATTGGCTTGTTTAGCATTACATCATCTTTGATCCGAGACACCCCCGCAATGTTCCCTATCACATTGCACCTCTCAAAGCGTGGGTCTGCCACTCTTTTTTGCAGCTTGTCGTCGTTCGTGAAAAATTCATAGCTCGTTTGCGTTCGCACATTTTGCATTGTCTTCCCGAACACGCTATTGTTGCAAAGTTTGAAAAAGTCCTTTTCGAACGCATTTTTGGCCTTTGATCGGAGCGTTGTGTTTTTCTCGATCCATGGCTTTAACGTTTGTGCCTGTTTATATGTCGCGAGTTTTTCACATGCGACCCCCGGTGATGTTGTTGAGCTTTTGGCTTTACCACTCGCGTCCGCATATCCTAGTGTGACCCTTTCCGGGGCAAGTGGAAGGTCGTTATGACATTCGTGTAGTTCTTGGGGATATTCCAAGTCCACCTCCACAGAGCATCCGTTCTCGCTTTCCCAATTTCCATTCAACACTTGATCGAGGGATATGTCGCTCCACTCGAAGCCCCCGCACGGCAAATACTACATCATTGCCCACCCGTAGAGGTTGTTTGCGTCGAGGTACAATATGTTGGACTTCGGCTTGCTTGGATCGTAACCATCGACCTGGGGGTTATTTGCTTTGGCATACCTGTGGGTAACGACCGACACACCTCCACGAATCCCGGTCTCGAAAAAGGTGTACTTGTCCGGGTCGGTATGAATCAGCTCGATCTTGATGTTCGTTTTGAATGCTTCTAGAACAGCACCGTCGATGCACATCCCCGGAAGTGTTATGTAGTGGCAAGGATCAAGGCCGTATTGTTGCATACAAAGTTCACGGAACGCTTCGAACACATCCGCGAGAAGTAACACATCTGCTTCCAAATATAGGTCGTGATATTCGCGGAACGTCTTGCACTTGAATTTCTCCCAAACCCATACCGCTTGCGCATAGTCTTCTTCGGAACACTCTTCCCCGGATAAGTCATTGAAAAACTCCTCGCGGCATGGGAGGACCAAGTTGTTGAGCTTCTCCACCGAAGAAAACCACTTGTAGGGGAAGACCCCCTTGCGAGTAACTCGAATAAGCTCGTCCTTAGTCAACCCCTTTTGGCTGAAGGCTTCGTGGAAACGGGGTGCGTTCTCGGGGTTCCCTCCGATCAAGTTATTTGCGAGTTTGGACAGTCCGGCGTTCAAGAACGATAGGCTGTCGAGAAACTTATAGCCTCGGAAATTCACCATCTTGTACTTTTCAGAATTGTCGGGAATAACGTTCAACTTGCAATTTTCGATGTCATCCGCCTGAGAAATAGCTTGTAGGATAAAATGGTTGTCATACCCTTTACCGTTGTGAAAGAACACGGGAATCTCGGTGTTGCGAATTTGTAGTTTAAGGTTGCAATCCGCATGTGCTGCGCCGATGAAGTCCCCCGTTTTGTGATCGTGATGGCGGACTTTGCGTGTGTTGTTACAGTTTCCGAACGCTTTGTTGCATTCACAACATAGCTCAGCCATATCGTATTCCTTATTGTCCTTTTCCGTCATATTCATCGGCATATTCTTGGTGATTTCTTTCACGAGCATGGGGCGGATGTCTTTCAGTTTCGTGATGAATTGAGCAGCCGCATCATCACCCGTGACTTGAAACGAGAAGCTCGCGAAGTCCGAAACCTTGGACTCAACGTGGGCGCGGATTGACACGCACTTGTGCTCGGAGCTTCTTTCGGTTTTCCCGGAGGGGGTCACCTCATCGATAGGTGCGTTGATTGCCTCGGAGTCCGCATATATAACAATCGGGATTGTCATCTTTTTGTGTGTGCTTTTGAAGCTCATTGTTGGGGCGTCGCCGTTCTTGTCAGGCTTGGGCACCGAAACCCGCATGGGTTTGAATGCGGCACATCGGTTTATGTGATCTTCGCGATTGTCGCGACTCTTGAACCCGTGCAAGCACCTAGGGCAGTAGAACCGTTGGTCCTTGTTCCCCGAGTTGAGCAGCCGATCGAGGTTCGAGATAAGGATCCAATGCTCTTTGAAGTATAGCAAGTTCACAAGAGTAGTAGGTGATTGTACTTTTGACATAGACATTGGATACACTTTTTTGTTCTCAAGTGAAAAGCACGAGATTCCGAAACCATTATTGTTTTTTTCGAACCGGCGAATGTCCGGGAAATGACACGCCCTTCCAGTCAAAAGAACCGTAGAGTTTGTCTTGATTTTTCTTAGCCACGTAGTAGTCGATGCGGGTTGGCTTATTTGTGGGTGGGTTTGTGGCAGCTGCAATGCAATACTTGAAGCACAAATTGTCCTCGTTGCGGATGTTGATGAGCCCGCACGCGGAGGTATTGAACGGTGGAGGCAATTGTACGTGGCCTCGGCCTGTGCGCACAGTGTAACCATTAGAGGAAATGGAGAAGCCTATGATTCCTTTAAATCTCCACCCTGACACTTCAGTGAGGGAATAGTTTTCCGGGTTTACAATCTTGGATGACAAATGTGTTAGTAACGCCCGAATGTCACTTTCACCGTGAAGATTATTTTTCATATTCAGATACCCGATGGCATTTATCACTTCACCATTGCCATCATCTTTTGAGAAGAGTGCGCTCACTGTTAGCCACACCTTAAAAGATCGTAGGCCGCTTGGGTGGTTGAACAAAAGTCGGTACAACTCAATCCGGACTCCGTTGATGACTTGAAAGTGGTTTCTAGCTTCATAATACAAGGAGCGGGTGGAAGGAAAGCGGGCCGGGGTAACTTGGCGCAAGAATACTGGCCTAGATCGTTTCATTCGTTCCTCCCGAATGCGCTTGAGGGCCGCAGCAATCTTCCGTGTCCCCACGCCTAGCCTTTTCCGGGTGGCGCGCTCTTCGGATGTCAACACGGGTCGGCTAGGGGTATCATTTATATCGGTGGCCAAAATATCACGAAGTAGGTTGCGGTTGGCCACATTGCGACGGAGAACCTCACGACGCCTCGCGGCTCTCTCCTCCGGGGTGAATCGGGCCCGGGATCTCCTGCCCGAGGGGGTATATGCCCCCGATTGACGCCTAGCCAAGGCCTCGGCCCGACGTCTCTCATTGGCGGCACGAAGCGCGGGGGGATAGCGGCTTGTAGTACGCGCGGCCGCCGATTCACGTAACACTTCAGTCATAGTGTTTTGGTATAGGTCGCGGTAGTAGAGCGAGAAAAGCCAACAGGGCTGCCACAAGCGTGTAGGCACTCGAAAAGAATAGTCGGGCGCTATCGTGTCGACTCCCCCCCCTTCGCCGTGGGCAAGGTTAGAACCTCGCTTTGTCAGATGAGCGTTGCGGCGTTGCCTCGGGAAAAAACAAAAACAGTACTATTTAAAGTACGCGCGGGCCGAATTTTCGCGAATTGGTTTGAATTTGATTTTGAAACCAGATCCGGTCGATAGCATCGGTGAGCTGTGAGCAGGGTGGTGTAGACAACCAACTCAGGGCGGCCATATGTGACCATGGGCGGCTGGTGTCGGTAGTGGTAGTTCAAGCGAGTATCTGGGTTGCACGCTCTTCTCCTTGGGTGGCGGAGGCGGTACTGCTAGCCTAGGGCGGCCACGGGGGACCTTGGGCGGCTAGCGTCGGTGTTGACTTCAGAGCGAGTATCTGGGTTGCACGCTCTTCTCCTACTTGGGGCTGCCGTATTTCGGAGGTCTGACTATCCCGGGTAACGTTGTGGGGGGCCCATAACCTGTTGGAATTTGGAAGTTATGGTTACACGGGATGTCTAGCCGGCCCCGCTAGGGGGCCAGCAGTGGGGACAAAGGAAGTGAAAAGAGAGAGATGGCGGCCGGCAAAGACACCGGCAGGGCCGGCCGACCGCCACTAACGGGGAAATAGAGTACCGCTATTAGTACAACACTAAGTACTAAGATAAGGACTAGCTACCTTGTACATAAGCACTAGGTAATGCAATGCTAGTGCTAACAGGCCAACATCTTGAAGTCTGGGCTTGGCCCGCAAGCGTACAGCGCATCCTTGGCGCGTGAGGTTCACATCAAAACAGAGCTTCAAGAGGCTAGGGAGACGGTTGCCATGTGCGAGAGGATCGTCTCCGACCAGTCAGAGGCCAGCGTGCAGAGTGAGCTTGAATACCACGCGTACATGGAGAGGTACTTAGTAGACAGCGATGATGAGAGCAGTTGAGCAGCAATAAGTATTATGGTAGGCTTTTTTCTCATATATTATGCATCCTTTGCCTCTGTCTATGCTTCACACAAATTATGCATTTCCATTGTTTCTTGTTGAACGCGCATCAATCAATGCAACATGTAAATTTGATTTTACATATTATATATCCTTTGCCTCTGTCTGTGTCATGCACCAATTATGCATGGACGCATTGTGTCTAGATGAATGCCCTCTGCTCATGGAAGGGCTCAAAACGCTTCAGGGGGATCTTTAGGTCACTTCTGGCGGGCCTTCTGTCTGAAGTCTTGACATGAATTAAGGCTGTATTCAGTTCAGGACCTGAATTCAGCTGAACAACTGAACTGAAGTCACTTCAGCCTGAATTCAGGTCCTGAAGTCTCATCTGAATTCAGGCCCGAACACTGTTCAGCTGAATTCAAGCTGAAGTCCCTGAAGTGACTTCAGTTCAGTCTGAATTCTCAGATTCGGACTTCAGCACAACCCTGGTGCTGACGCTGTGGCATGCCTTCTTGTTCCTCGGGCTTTTTTCCTCTTTTCTTCTTTTTATTGATTGGTGGCCTCCACTACTTTTCATCTTGTAAACAATTTTTAAAACTTTATTACAAGAAAAAGCAGTGGAGGCCACCAAGCAAAATAAAGAAGAAAAGTAGAGGAAAAACCTGAGCCCGAGGAACAGAAAGGCATGCCACAGCGTCAGCACTACCCTCCTGAGTATAAATAGTAGTGTCTGTAATACATATACGTAATGCACTCACACGAGCGTCGCCTACCCACTCCAGCAGCATGATCGATGATGAGTTGAGGTTTGTTTCGAACTTCTGCTCTCAGTCGTGCTTGCAAAACGCCGCCTGCAGAGGGTGCCGGTGCGGGTTCCCTGCCAGTCCCATATCCCGGGGGCGCAAAAAATAAATTACAAAAAATTACGTCATATACAGTACGGGTACATATCTACCGCCAGACATATGACTGTTTCGTCATCATGAATAAGCGGAATATATCACAGACATGCCTAATGCTTGACAACATGCCGTGTAACCCACATGCAGGGCTTTCGTGTTCATAGCCGCCAACGCCTCGCCACGGGCAGGTTCCCCACTTGAAGAACTCGCTGGTGGTTGGTATTGCACATTTCATCCGCCCAGGCGAGAACAGTTCGTTTCCGGTTGTGCACGGCTTGGTGGCAGATTCGAGTACGCTCGGCCCTAGGGTATTCCGGGGCTGTGGAGCCGTCGACGTAAAATATCAGGTACAGTAATATAATAAAACCCGGGGATCACTGCTCGTCGGGATCGCGAATAAGGACCAGCAAGAAAATCGCTTCGGGAAGCATCGAGAGGGTACGAGGGCAGGCAGAGGGGAGGCAGTGCTCGTGGTAATACAACTCACGGCGCGGGTGGAGCTGCTCCGGCGATATTACCACGCATGCTGATATAGCGACAGTGCTTGGGCCCGAACCCCTTCCGTGTCGAGTGACGAGTAAGTCGTGCCCGTCGTGACCCCCCCTGCCGTCCCCTCTACCGTCAGCACGATGATTCTCGGCGGCACGCGCTCCACTTTCGGGGAGCAGAACCAGAGCATCCGGCTCACCGCCCCCTCCGTCGGCTTCGGCACCGCTGGTCGCACTGACAAAGTGTTCAATGAGGCGACGGAGACGCTCAACCTGGGCAAGACCTCCCCCGGCGCGCAGTTCTCTGCCTCCGGCTTCGGAGCACAGCCCAGCTCCAAGAACACGACCTCCCCTGCCTATCATATGGGCGCCAGGTACCCCGGCGTCACCGCACCTCTCTTTCCATCGTTTCCCGTTTTCATTCTCAACATGTTTAGCAAGCATAAGCCAAATGCCCAAATCTAATTGGATGTGTTCCAAATGACAATGACGATGGTGTGACTGTCCAACTGTTCAGGAATGCGGGAGACTACTCTCTGAGTAAGGACGCACAGCCTGGGCCAGGGGCGTATGAGGTGGAGGGTTCCGTGGGGAAGCAGATGATGTCCAGGAAGGCCACTGCCCCGAACTCCAAGTTTGGCACGGGCAACCGTTTCAGTATCACCGCCTCGGGCAAGCAGGACGAGACGCCGGGCGCCGGCGATGCCCGCCTGGCGGCTGGATGGATGGGTGACGCACCCGCGACCGGTTTTTACGGGAAGGGTAAGCGCTACGATACAGGAAAGGGCATGCCAGGCTGTACACCCACTCGCATGACGACGCCCGGACCGGGGCAATACGAGGGGCCCAGCAGTTTTGGACACCAGACGATGTCCAAAAAGACGACGTCGGCTGTGGTGAGGGTGGGCACCGCCCCTCGCGCCGCCTTTGCCAAGCAGTACATCTCCCCTGGCCACGAACGCTCCCTGCTGGGTCAGCACTCGCCGGGTGCGGGCGCGTACCAGCAACCATCCGGTATCGGCATCCAAACGATGTCCAAGAAGCGGACCTCGGCTAATACCAAGTTTGGAAGCGGCGACCGCTTCTCCGAAATCAAGCCCCGCAGCAAGGAGAGGGCGAAGATCAACCTGGGTCCCGGCCCCGGCTCCTATGTCGTTTGAAGCTCTCCTACCGAATGAAACTGGTGGAACCGTCGCGGCTGCGCTGAAACAAAGTGGAGCGGCAGAAGTTGGCATTTCCCTAAACATAACCGTCTCTTGTAAATCGAACCCCTTTTCTTTGATCGACTCGTCTTCGTCGTACCGCGCCGATGCATTGCTGTTGGGGCATTTGTGATTGAGTTCAAATGTTTACGGACACCTGTGTGCGCCCCGTCACTAAAGGGCCTCGATGTGATGTTTGAAATTGAGCTTCATGGATGATAGATAATCAGAACCAGAAATAGTTGTTTTTTTGATTTTACGAGTCAACGCGAGATAAGCCATTGCCATTCACGCTTCTCTACAAACTCACCATGCGCAATCTGAATTGCGTGTGTGTGTGTGTGTGTGTGTGTGTGTGTGTGTGTGTGTGTGTGTGTGTGTGTGTGTGTGTGCGTGTGTGTGTGTGTGTGTGTGTAAGTGCGTGTATGTGTTGATGGGGAAGTCTGCATGTGTGTGTGTGTGTGTGGGAATGCAGAAATGCGAGGAGGTATTTAGTCATTCGATACCGGGTGTGTGCGCGTGTTTGTGCGCGTGTTCGTGTGTGTGTGTGTGTGTGTGTGTGTGTGTGTGTGTGTGTGTGTGTGTGTGTGTGTGTGTGTGTGTGTGTGTGTGTGTGAGATTTCAATTTTATATTGTCAAGATAGTATTACTCTTTTGAATGGAGAGTGTATTTCGCTGCAAAGATGCAACTGCTTATAATGCACAAACTGGTGTCAGAGGGATTTGATCATCTGAGTACTCTTTACAATTGGAAAATACAGTTGCGGAGTGCATTTGATTATGCAACTTTCAAGCTCGTAGGCATGAAAAAGGCGGTTGACTTTTGCTAAATGATCTGTATGGTTATCGAACACAACGTTATGAATCAAAATCTACCTCGATACATTTTTTGGGGGGGAAATTGATTCCCAAGTCCTTTGAAAAAGTCAACAATGATAATGAACATTAATTCGTCTCGTATACCACTAGATTTACATCCATAATAGAACATATGCATTATCGCAATCAATAATGAAATGCAGTTGAATGTTACTACGTTGCATGGCGTATGTTGTCACGTCAAGAAAAAAATCATAATTTTGGCGAAACGGTAAAGAGCGGGTATTTCATTCGTCAGGTGGCAAAATTTGTTATATTCCTAGACGTTCTTAACTTCGGCGCGCTTTTCATTCACGAAACATCGAATCGTCAGGTTCACACGGAGCGTCTTACTAAGTTTTGCCACGTCATATGCAGTTACCAGAGAACCCTCACCAATATTCATGTGCCACGTGGCATGCTTGCTTGTTTCCCTTGTCCTCGCGCTTACTCGTTTACATTTTTCATCTTCTGGGAAATATGGAGCTTTTCATGCATTGCCTTATGTTGTGTCGCACATGTTTTAATTCACCCAACAAAAAGCGCAAACAAATTGCTCCATCGTTATTTGGGACTGTTCTTCGGTATGTGAGTATTGAATATTCGTTCAATAATGGTTGTTTCGCAATATATTCGGCATAGAGCACTACTGTCTAACTCATGAGCCCCTTTGCACCATATATGTCAATGGCAACATTTTCAAATGTCAGCTCCGCAAATATTAGTGAGCAACATATGTCGTTGCATAGCCTTGATGAATGGATTTGCCATATTTAGATTAACACCAAAGAAACCGTATAAGGATTTCACAAAAAGCAGCACATGTACGTTACATCAGGATGGCCTTACATGACGAAAAAACAGCGGATCTAGAAGAATGAAAGGATAATACAATAACAAGCGGTAAGAAAATGTTGGGGTTTAGATAACCGCTTATAAGAAAGGTGGGCCAAACAGACACATAGACATAGAGAAAGAGAAACCTAACGAGAAGAGTAGGTATTGACTTGCGCAAATAGTAAATAGCATTAGCATCAATGATAGTATAGCATCGTTCTAACTAAAATTGCCGAAAAGTCTTGCGGAGAGCGTTATTAGAGACACACGCCAAGGTACGACGAGCAATAAACATACTATAATTCATTGTAAGGAAAGCGGCGGAATAATTAACCATCATCAAAGGAGAACACAGGGAAAGCAAAGAAACCTAAGTCCGCGGAGCAGCGAGGCAAGCAACAACAATTGCACCACCCTCATGCAAGGCATCACGAAGATAGGTACGGAGCGAACCATCACAAAATGTCGATGCATGAACTCATGACGCACGTCCCCAAGGAATCGACGGCAGGGGAGAGATGTAAACCACCGTACGTACTCGTTCATGCGGGCAGAACTTTCAGACCTCAAAGACCCAGAATCCGCCGCACAAAAGCTTGGAAATCGTCGAACAACAACCAAGCATTCACCCAACTCAACCGCCATTGATGGAGCCAATCGTCCCCATCTATCCTCCAGGGCGAAGGGCGAAATAAAGGATAATAGTCATGCATAGTGTGAGGTGCTACTTTGGTTAGGCTAAGATGGCAACCTTAGACTAATAGTAGAACCTAATCTCTGGATCTAATTATACAGCGTAGAGAGAATTAGTAAGATTGTCTTAGGAACAGGGTTTCTTACAATCTGGGTGTGGCGTGATTCTATTCTGTACCGGTCTCTCACCTCTACCAGTAAGTCCCCGTCTTAAATATCCACACCTCAGGTGTTCTAGAAACAGCCTTAGAACCTGTAGCTTGTGCTGTCTGCTAACTAAACCAAACTATTATTGGTGATACAGATTATCTGAGATTATCTGTACCGTCTATCTAATCTTATCGCACAAGCTCTTAGAACTATCTAGAAAAGAACTATCTAGAAGAGATACTGCTAGTAACTCTGTACTGTCGAGGAAAAATACGGCGATACAGTTGTACTGCCGTGATGACAATAAAAGAGTCACTGAATATCGCTAAGATACAGGTACTATTTAGAGGAAATAAATAATGTCAGATACTAGCACTTAGCTAAATGGCTAGGATATGACACTCTCCCCTCCTTAAGCACCAGCGTCCTCGCTGTGCAGTACTCAGGGTCTTGGTTTCTTGGGGGTTCTTGCAGGCCAGCGATTGCGAAATCTGACAAAGTCAGGGGTGCCAGAAAATTCTCGATAAACATCCGTTCGAAGGAATTCGGAAAAGATGTTTAAGTGGTTGACTCCTCGCATGGGTTCCCAAGTGTCCTCGCTAGGTACGTTGAACGGTGCTGCCCAGCGGACCTTAAACAAAAGTCCCGTGCCATTGGAGTTAAAAGCCACGTCGAGTATTTGGTCGACTTCAAATCGCTTCGCATCGTGCACAATCGGAATTGGCTGTGCACTGTTGGCCTGTTCTGGTTCTGAATTCCATTTCTCCAGTAAACTGGCGTGTACAACATCGTGAATCCGTACTCCAGGGGGTAGCTTAAGCCGAAATGCAACCGGGGAAACTTCCTCCGTAATGAGAAACGGTCCAATGTAGCGGTCGCGTAGTTTAGAACATGGCTGTTGTACAAACCGTAGATTTGTCGCCTTGAGCTTAACCTTGTCGCCAACTGTAAAAGGTACTGGTAACCGGTGCCGATTTGCAGCGTCTTGCATGTGTGCTTGGGCTGCTTTGACGCAGTCGTGGGCAAATCTGTGCATCTCGACCAGAATCTTCACTTGCTCCGGTAAAGTACGGCTAGGCTCGTTATCGTCAAATGTAGCCGTTGTTGGAGATGTCGGCTCAAATCCTAGCGTCGCCTTAAATGGAGACATAGTCGTTGACGTAGAAACCGCTGCGTTGATCGCGAACTCCACGTTGGTAAGGTGTTGAACCCAGTCGTCGTGCAAGGGGTGCACATAGCATCGTATGACTTGCTCCCATGTCTGGTTTACTCGCTCAATTTGGCCATCTGTCTGGGGGTGATAGCTCGTAGAGATATTAAGCTTGGTGCCAACAGCCCTAAATAGGGTTTGCCAGAAGTCGCTCATAAACCGGGGATCTCGATCGGATATTAATTTCCGTGGTAAGCCAAAATGCCGAAAAACAGCGCGGTGCATAACTTTTGCTAATTGTTCCGCTGTAATCGTTTTCGTAATTGGCTCGACAATCGTCCGTTTCGTAAGCATACAGACGAATACCACCACAGCATCATACCCATCGCACTCAGGAAGGTCCGTAATCAGGTCAAGCGATACATGCTCAAAGGGCCTGGTCGGTACCTCATGCGATTGAAGGAGTCCATAAGACTTGTGTCGCGCTGCCTTGTTGCGTTGACAGGTAACACAGCTGCGTACATAGTGTTGTACTGTCCGCTTCATGTTAGGCCACCAAAACGTCCGGGTTACTGCTGCCAATAGTCGAATAATACCAGGGTGTCCCGCGGTCGGTGCGTCGTGTAGTTCGTACAATACTCTTGATCGCAATGTAGAGACGTTCGGAACATACAGTCTTGTCCCGTAGGCGTACAAGAGTCCATTAGATTGACGTACCAGCCAGGTAGGCAGAGATTTCCGGGTAAGCAGATATTTGTCCGAATCATAAGCACTTTTGATTTCCGCATGAAGTCCAGAGTCAGGATGTAACCGGGATTCCAGGGAAAAAATCTGTGCGTGTAACTCGCATTCTGCTTCGTCGTTGGTCCAATCGCGTAATAGTTGCAGCTTCTGTAATGAGTCCTTCAGGTCAGGTCGGCGAGACAGAGCGTCTGCCTGGTTGATTGCTCCCTTCTTGTATACGATGTCCATCTGTCGCTGGTAAGGTGCTAAAACTTGAAGCCATCGCACCTGTCGAGTAGACAAATCGCGCTGCCGAAAGAAGTGTCGCAACGTGTCGTGGTCCGTAATTACTGTAAATCCCGCCGCGCCATCTAAGTAGCAACGGAACTTCAGTAGAGCGTCTCGAACTGCCAGTAGCTCTTGTTCGTGGACAGGATAGTGTACCTCATGCTTGTTCATCTTTCGAGCATGGTACGCAACAGGTTGTAATCCAATACCTTGGTCTTATAATAGCACAGCTCCTACTGCAAATCCAGAAGCATCTGTGTACAGTGTGTACCTTGCATTAGGAGAAGTGTCAGGAATTACCAGTACTGGTGCACGTACCATCGCGTTTTTAATTTGCTCGAATGCTGACTCGGCTTGAGGAGTCCAGCGAAATTCCGGTGTCTTCTTGGTCAGGTCCGTTAATGGGGTTGCTAGGGTTGCGAATTGGTTGATAAACCTCCGGTAATATCCAGCAAGTCCCAGAAATCCACGTACTTCAGTCACAGATTTCGGTCGGGACCAATTTTGTACTGCCTCAACCTTGTCGGGGTCCATTCGGATCTGTCCAGCTTCCACCACATGCCCAAGAAAATTGACGCTCGATCGTCCGAAGTAACACTTAGAGAGTTTGATATGCAACTGGTGTCGTTGCAACTCTCGTAACACGAGTCGAATATGCTCGAGGTGTTCGTCGGCCGTCTTACTGTAGATCAACACGTCGTCCAAATATACCACGCAGAACTTGCCAAGATACGGGGCCAAAACTCGATTCATCATCGCTTGGAATCCAGCTGGGGCGTTACAAAGTCCAAAGGGTAGAACGCAGTACTCGAACAGTCCGTAATGAGTTCGGAATGCTGTCTTATGTATGTCGCGCTCTTTGACTCGAACTTGATGGTAGCCTTTATACAGGTCCAGCGTGCTGAAATAGTGAGCCCCATATAGCGAGTCGAGTAACTCATCAATCCGGGGTAACGGTGTTCGGTCTTTCCTCGTGAGGTCGTTGAGTTTCCGGTAGTCTACGCACATACGCATGGTACCATCCTTCTTGCGTACAAATAAAATCGGGGCACCATACGGAGATTTAGACGGACGAATCCAGCCTTTTGCGAGTAAGTCTTGCAACTGTACTTGAACCTCCCGGAGTTCTGCTGGTGACATACGGTACGTTCGCTCCTTAGGTGGTTCATCGCACTCCAAATTAATTTCAAAGTCGCACTCGCGAGTTGGCGGTAGACCGTCAGGCTCCTTGATAATGTCCGTAAACTCATTCAGGGAATCTCGTAACGAAGTCGTCCACTCAGGTTGTTGATCAGTGTTGATGTCGTCGACCGTGTCCTGTACTTCTCGTAGTCCAATCACGAAGAGGTCTGCTGGTTGTTGTCTAAGCAGCTTTGCCATCGCATCCGCCTCCAAGTGATGTACTGTCACAGGTACGGTGTACTCGTCGCCAGACACCATAGCTTCGCCAGTTTTACGGTCGCGAATCGTTTTAGTAGACCAATCTATATCCGGGTTGACGGCTTGTAACCAAGGTTGACCGAGGATGATGTCGAATTTATCCAGTTCTGTCGTAATTGCGTCCAGACGTATGTCTAGGGTCCCTACTGTGAGTACTTCATTCCGTAGTCGCTGGCGAGTCGTAGTTGTACTACCATCTGCCAATTTTATCCGGTATTTCTCTCCAGTAACCGTCGGAATGTGATGCTCCCGTACCCACTCAGCCTTGCAGAAATTTTCCGAAGCGCCAGAGTCAACCAAAATACGGCATCGATGTCCGCGTAAGGTGCCTCCCAACACTAACAGACTTGTTCCAGACTGGGTTGTGGATACATGTAGCGTCGCAGGAACACTGTCTTCTAGTCGGACGTTCTTGTTCATCCACCCGTCAATCGGTTTCCCAAAAGTCTCGTAACGAAGAGGGAACTGCTGTTCTCCACAGACTAGATAACCCGTACGCCGTGCCGAAATTAATTCCTTCCAGGTAGCCCATACTGCCCGAGAAGTTGACGTAGCGTCCGGTATCGATCCGGGTCGAACGCGAGCGATATACACGTAGCGCTTATTCTGTCCGGAAGACTCCGTCCCTAAAAGGCGTAAATTTGTTTCGCTCACCTTTAATCCAGTTGTCTCCGTAAGAGCTCGCACTGCTGTGTATTCCGGGGTCGCGTCTTCAATCTCCTGTTTGCCACCAGGAAACCAGACCATGCCAGTGTCCTCTTTCGCTAGTAACACTCGTCGGCCATCGGTAACAAGAGTCGTCGAGTGAGTCCAGTAGGTCTTCGGGGGATTCTGTAGGTTCTGAGGCAGAAATCGAACTCGATCGGTGTCGTCGACGTAGACTTGCGTCGTCCATCTTGTCGGTCCAACATCTTGCCTTCTTCCTTCTATTCCATCGTTCGTGGGGCAGGTAAACACATGTTCTTTCGCCGCCAGCTCGTCGACAAGTCGGAAATTTCGCAGCAGCTTGAACCATGGTTTTGCCCTCCATTTTGGAACCACTATAACCGCTCTCAGATGGGGATGAAGCAGTTTACTCCGCAAATAATGGCCCAAAAAATCTTCTAATTCATTAAATGGCGCATTTAGCCAAATTCTCCGGTACTTCTGTAAATCTCTCTCCTGAAATGGGCGCGCCGGACAGCAAAAATCCTCCGCCACTTGAGAATTAAGGCCGTCATTATCGCTAGCTCCATCTAAGTCGAAAGGTCCGTAGGTCTGAGAGTACTTCAGGAAATACTCCCTATTCATCATCCAGTCGCTAAAGTCCTTGCTCCTAAAGACTGGCCTCAATGTCGTTTGAGGTAACGGGTCTCGTACTTCTTCTGTTCTGGTCTCTTCCTGAGTCGCTGTAGGAGACGAAACCTCATCCTGCAGCTTGCCGCGAGCTGCCGACTCAGGTCTCACTTTCCCGGCCGGGATTTCCTCGTTCTGTCATTCTTCTTGTTCTTTCTGTCTGGGCAGTCGATAGCGATGTGTCCCTTCTTGTGGCAAATGAAGCACTTGCCCTCCTTCTTAAATCTGTCGACCTCCTCTTGAGTGAGGCGTCTAATCTCGTACAGCTCCCGCGGCTTTTCTTCGGTCGCGCCATGCGAATCTTCCTCCAACTCACTGTCGATCTCCTCCGCTGCCTCTGAAAAGTCGCTGTCTTCTTCGATGGCGTTCAGTCGGCCTGTCGAGCGTTGGGTCGTCTCAATCTTGGTCTCCGCTGCCTCCGCTCGCAGAGCTGCTTGAATCGCCTCGTGTAGGGTCTTAGGGTTTTTCAGGGCAACTTCCTTATGAATCGAGGGTCTCAAACCGCGCTGGAAATCATGTACGTTATCTTCTTCGTGACGGTGAGGAAGCTCCAATAATTGTTCTCGAAAATAGTTCGCGTACTTCAGGACCGTGGTTTTCTGTCTCGCTTTGTCCAAATTCAATCTCGCTTGTTCCGCCGGTGTTCTTCCGCAGAATTCCTGAATTAAGGATTTCTCCATCTCAGAAACTCCGGAAAATCCTCCACCGACTTCATCTCCAGTCTGCGCAACTTGGGAGTACCACCACTTCGATAGTGGTCCTTCCAGAAAGCCAGATACCCAGTACACTCCTCTTTGCTCTTCAGGGTTAACGCTGTGATACCGTAGATACCCTCGTGCATGTCGGAACCAGTTTCTCAGCTCGTCGATGTTAGTCGTAGCGATGCTCTTGATCTTGGCTGGTTTGACATCGTTCGGCATCATGCTTGGCATCTCTCGCGTCCTCTCCGATCTCAATTGTTCTCCTCGAAGAAAATTCTCCGTTTCTTGGCTTCTGTTCACTCGTCCTTCAAAATGCCTGAAACCGTTGTCGACGTGGTCACGCAGTTGAGATAGCTCAGTCGAAAAAGTGTCAACTCGGTTACTTAGTCGTTGTAGCATCTCGGTGACGTGTACCGACATAGGCTCCATCGTGGGACTCGATCCTTCTCGCACTGTCTGTCTTCTACCATCTGTCGACGTCGGCTGTGTCGGCCCAGAAGGCGCCCCCTCTGGTCGACCATCAACTTCCTCTGATAGTCTCTCTCCTGCTCGGTTAGACATCTTCGTCTCGTCTAGCTGTTCTGAGGCTCCGAAACCACGTGTGAGGTGCTACTTTGGTTAGGCTAAGATGGCAACCTTAGACTAATAGTAGAACCTAATCTCTGGATCTAATTATACAGCGTAGAGAGAATTAGTAAGATTGTCTTAGGAACAGGGTTTCTTACAATCTGGGTGTGGCGTGATTCTATTCTGTACCGGTCTCTCACCTCTACCAGTAAGTCCCCGTCTTAAATATCCACACCTCAGGTGTTCTAGAAACAGCCTTAGAACCTGTAGCTTGTGCTGTCTGCTAACTAAACCAAACTATTATTGGTGATACAGATTATCTGATTTTATCTGTACCGTCTATCTAATCTTATCGCACAAGCTCTTAGAACTATCTAGAAAAGAACTATCTAGAAGAGATACTGCTAGTAACTCTGTACTGTCGAGGAAAAATACGGCGATACAGTTGTACTGCCGTGATGACAATAAAAGAGTCACTGAATATCGCTAAGATACAGGTACTATTTAGAGGAAATAAATAATGTCAGATACTAGCACTTAGCTAAATGGCTAGGATATGACACATAGTATAAATAGACGGCGTGCCAAGGGAGGACGAAGTGCGGATGTCGGCATCAAGCTTAGCTTCTTGAGCTCTCAACGTAAGGCTGCCAAGGAACGAAAACGGACACTCAAAGTCGGAACACGGGTATTCAACCACAACGTCCACAACCAAGTGCTTATGCGGGGCCGCAAAATCCAACCAAACAACATCCCCAAGGCGATCATGAGAGGCCCTTGACCGGAGTCGGCGAACCTCCAAACGCAAGTCCCATGTCATGTAGCCGCCCCCACCTCAGCCATGATCTCCTCCACAACGCGAACAAGGCGGTCATGGACTTGAATAACGTAATGCGAGCAAGGGTAACGACGGATATGGCCCATGAGCATGGATATCGGCGTTCTCTCCCCATGCATTGAAGTAGACGAGGTCGTGGGGGAGGATTCAGGGCAACGGAGGTCACCAATGGACTCATTGCATAACGCACGCCTATATATGTGGACATGAGGGGCGTAGCCCGGCGTGAGGCCAAGCACACGGTGCGCCGGGAAATAATTGGGATGAACACGGAAGCTAGACTCATGCGGAGCGAACAATATAGCCAAAGCCCACGGCCAGTTTCTGAAGCAACGCGCATGTAATTGGGGGGGGGGGGGGGGGGGGGGGGGGGGGGGGGGGCGGGGCGCAAAACGCTAGGAGATCGAGGAAAGCATGGGGTTTGATAAGGGTCCGCGAAGTGCTGCGTTGAAGGTGCCCCTTCGTGTCCCCAGGACTTGTAAAAGCATCGGGAGCTGGAACTTGTAAGCAATTGAAATTGAAATTAGAAAATTTGACAACAAGCGCCGATAAATCGGCTCATAACCTTCACAATCGGTTTGGATTGTAAGACCCTATCCAGTATTGTCATTTAGGTTTGAGGAATAGGGTTTTACCCCGGTGTGTCTCCTTCATTGTCCATCTCTCTCCGTCGTCAGTAACGACATAATGTAAATCAAACATGGACATACATGGTCTTTCGCAACGAGAAAAAAAATTGAAAAATATTACGTCGCTATCTCCACGATGCGCGGCCCGAAGGCGATGATCACCCTAGTTGGTAAGCCTTTAATGGCCGTGTCGGGGTTTCCTAATGTGTGACTCCGGTCGTGCCGGAGCTTGAGGGGAATTGGGGTGGGGGGGCAAGAGAAATACCCCCTCGCTCAGGTCGTCGAAGGCCCCGACTCGATCCACGCACACCCTCGTCCGAGATAGTTGCCGCTCCTCCCGTCGCAGCTCTCCTCCTAGCATAGGCTCCTACCCTCCCCTTCGGGGCAAGGGGGAGAAATAAAATGTAGCTTCTCCCGTCAGTCGCTCTTCGCGTCGCGTTTGTCATGTCCTAGTCGGTTGCCCGTTGTTTCTGACACCGGCTAATCCATGCATGAAAATGAAAATAATTTACAACAATTACCATGCACATTCTGGCTGCTTTCTAACTAAGGGCCTTCTTGCACATACAATCTGGGACTTAAAATGCAAAATTTAGGCCGGGGTGGTCTCCTTGTCCATCCTCTCCAAAGGTGTTGAGGGGCGTTATTTGTACGTCTTGCATGTTTTGGTACGTTGAAATGCGGCGTCAGATTATTTGGTATGAAGCTATCCATGGAGGGCGGATCTCTGCGGATCTCAGTAGAGAGGGATAGCACAGAGATCCGCAGACAAACAAAAACATGTGCAAGAACACACGCAGCATGCGAAAACACACATGACTATGTACACACACAAATGTATTAACATAGAGAAACACACATTCGACGAATACACACACAAACACACACGCACACACACACACACACACACACACGCACACATTCGATGCATATCGCTGCAATGACTTATTTACAGATCTATCCGATCTGGTGCCGGGGTCACCACTGTCGCACACCATGCATGCGGGGCCCCATTGTAATCGCAAACGATCTCAGGTTATTTGTGCCATCACGCCAATGGCGTATCATCCTACTTCCCGCCCTGCTTCCCCACTATCGGGCGGTAGTCATCACCACCTCTCCGCCGCGCACCAAGGCGGCGATAGAGCAGGCTGACCACCCCGCGGCCGATGCGAATCATCCACACCCTGCTCTAGGTGACATGTGCTAGATAAGTTTTCTATAGAAATAGTGGTGATAAATACTTAATAATGCTCTCGCGAGTACGGAGCGAATAAGCAGCTTGGATTGTCTACATTGATGGTCCATGGACGGCAGACGAGTTGAGTGACCCAGCGCATGCCCCATGATCAGGGGTGTAGGGGATTGTGGTAGAACAGCCATCACGCTTGTCGCTGATTGGTCACGCGCGAGGAGTTGCGAGTGCTGAGCGACCGTAAAGAAAGCGGTTGTTCAGACTCGGGCGGATCCCCCGTCGACTGGCGCCCCTTCTGATGACTGGGACCCAGCTCGTCCTTTTTGCTGCTGCCGTTCGTCTGTCGCGAGTTTTCGAGCAGATAGTTCTTCACCTCCTGCAGGTCACTAAGCAGCTCGCTAATCTCCTCCTGCAGCACGTTCCCCTCATCGTACCATTTCTTAAGACTCTTATACGCAAAATGCGCGCGTTCGATCTTCGCCATCTCGCTTTGCGTCATCGTTGACAGAACGCGCATGTCGTTCAGGATGTGCCAGGAGCGGTTGGCGAAGAAGCCAGCTTTTGAAACCTGGCGTAGCAACGCCTGATGTTCAGTCATATTCTCCATAGTGCTGCTCATCCCACGAAGACTCATTCCGCTGGGCCGTCGAAACTGGCTCGCTATCCGCACGCTGCCCTCCGCCTCGCGCTCCTCGCACTTCACGTCCGCGTGCTCCATCAGCGTATCCGCGTCATGTCGGAACCCAACGAGCGCGACGTCTGTGTGACGCGTACTGTTGTGTAGCTTCTGCACGAAGTCCTCTAGCGCGCTGTTGTGGTGGCTCATCATGTTGTTCAGCGCCTGGAAGCGCGGCCACACGCGCTGCGACCGCTCGATCACTCCCGCTTGACTTTTGTATGCAACCCACTGCTGCGTGAACGCCGCCCCTATGACGGATATAGGGAGCGCCATGATAATGATAGACACCAGCATCGCAAAGCACGCCACCGCTTTGCCCCACTCCGTCACGGGGACCACATCACCGTAACCTACGGTCATGAGCGTCACGATGCACCACCAAAAGCACTCGGGAATGGAGCCGAACGGGTTCGGGTCGCCGTTGGGTCCCAAAAGGGAGGCATCCAAATTGTCGCTCTGAATCCGCTGCTCCCAGTAGCCCGTCTCCGCATAGTAGATGAGTGTGGAGCACAGTACAGTGGCGAGGACGAGGAGGAACAGGAGCATGACCAACATGTCCATGGATTCTATCACGCTAGACACGATGACATCGACACGGGAGATGGACTTACTGAGCTTCAGCACTCGAAACACCCGCACAAGGCGGATAACACGGATGAAAGAGGTATCCGTGACCGAGACATCACCACCAGTCAGATCCTTCCAGAAGTACATGCTATCAGGGTTAGCTATGAGGCCAATGTAGAAGGGCAATACGGCGACAAGGTCGATAATATTGAAAGGGGTGCGGATGGCGGCCCAGGTGTTTGGCGCGCACGCCACCTTTAGGCAGTACTCAACCGTAAAAACAATGACGGTGACCCATTCCACGACGCCAATCCAATAGTAAGTCGCCGAGGGAAGCCCCTGTACCGTCTCCATACAAAACGTGGTGGAGGAAAGAACGATAAGAAATAGGATTACGAGTGACGTGAACCATGCCGCCCATGAGCTACTGGGCTCCGTGAGCAGGAGGTAGATCTTCGTCCGCAGGTTGTGGTTGTTCAGACGGCTCATAGCACTGGATACCACGCGGTGAAGCGCCCGGTCATGCATGACCTCCTCATCCTGTGAATCTCCACCCACTGCGCTAGCGTTGCGACTGCAGCATGCGGTGAAGCGACTGGAGGCGCGGTTGGAGCCCTGCCGCCGGATATCTTGGGCCGTCGCGCTGTCAGGCTGAAAAGCACGGCTCAGTATGGCTTCCTTCTCATGCTCGTCCGGAAATCCCAGCCCATCGTCAGCACCCAGCAGCCGTAAACTCTTGTGACTCTTTCCAGCACTAGCCACACCGCGGTGCCGCGCGGAAAACTTTTCCCGCTTCTCACTGCCACCGCTGCGGCCTGTGCCAACGATTACCGGCATGCTGCCCAATAACAATAATATTACTCCCGCCAAATCTGTCGCGCGGCGGCAGCGTAGCACCGAAGCCTTCCACCTTCAGTACCTGTCCCCCCAGCCTCAACTCCAGATCATCTCCAGCTCTCTCCCATTTCCATCAACTTTTGCGAAAGTAATCAAATGTGCAGTTGAATCCGACCGGAGCGGAGCGGGTGGGACCGTGGCAGGCGGATGCCGGTGTGGGCCCACCCACGACTTGACAACCCTTAGTATTATATCCGGCTGAGGTCTGCAGATTAATATACTATCGTGTTGTGAAGCACCCGTCGCCGCAAGCTCGGACGAAGAAGGAAATGCTCGTAGTCTCTCCCGTATCGTGCGCTTAAAATAGAAAACCGCTTTGTCTATATCAGCAAATCTCGCACATTATTGCGTAACGTACTGTCTGAGAGAGTGCCATCCACGGTGGGGATTCGCGTATCTGGCAGGTTCCGGGCACATGCGGCACCCGTGCTGGCTGCCCGGCCCAAATTGAGGGATATTCTTCGACGTTGTTCATCAATGTCGAGTGGGTGGTCACGTACCTGTACGGCTGTACCATTACAAGTACGGGTAGCGTCACTCAAAATATATGCGAGAGTTGAATCTGTATAGCGTATATCTTTGCTTGGCACGCCTTCGGTTCAGTCGGTCCATGACTACTACCCCTTCGCCATGGAGGATGGGGGCCGGTTGGCGCCGATGGCGGCTGAGTTGGTCGATCGCTTGGCTATTTTGGTGGCTGTACGTCGCTTCCCTGGCATGGGGGCCGCTGACTCTCGTTCCTTGCGCTCTGACAGTTATGTCCGTATGCAACATTTTGTACGTCGATCTACTTCTCTTCCGTTTCGGCGTTTTTTGGGGGATGTGCGACGAGAATTCATGCAACGTCTTTCTCCTGCTCTTCATGGCACTCTGGGTTCTTATCTCCGCGACGCTTTTCAGGAGGGCAGTGCTGGTGTTGTGGCATGCCTTCCTGTTCCTCGGGCTTAGGTTTTTTCCTTTTTTCTTCTTTATGCCTTCACTGCTTTTTTTCTTTTAAGAAATTATATGTTGAACTTCATGAATTCCTTCCTGTTCCGCGGGCTTTTGGCATGTGCTGGGGTTTTCCCCCCCCTCAATTTTCCTTTTTGCTCGGTGGTTTCCATTTTTTTCTTGTAAGAAAAATACATGCTGTTTGAACTCTATCCCCAGTGGTTCTTGTGGTCAGTTGAAACATGTTCTATTGTTTACAAACGAAATTGCATCAGACAACATTAACGGCCGAGTGACGGCCCTTGCGGAAATTATCTCCGAGGTTCGTGGCGCAATCGGGGTTGGCGTCGAGGTTCTCACAGATCCCACGATGTTAGTTCAACTCCCCAACGGCAACGACGGTCTCCCCGCGGATGTGGGTGTCTTGCACTATCACGGCATCCGAGGCTCAAAACTTGCCCTTGA
>JAPMLY010001128.1:107500-126016 GCA_026401115.1 Tetraselmis chui
CGGCCTGTCCGGTATGTCTTTCCGCGACTAAATACTCGCAGATACTCTTCCGACGATGGGGCGGGGGCGGCGTTTGCGAAATATTTTTTGGCGAAGAGGGGTACGGACGGATCAGCGGAGGGACGAAGGTGTTGGAGCTGGCGCGGACAGCTGGGAAGCAGCGCTAGGGACGGCGCTCGCTAGCAGTCGCCAGCCCTGCGAGCGCCTCAGATCTCCCCTGGGGGCGAGGCCTGAGGCTACGCAGGACGGTGGTTGGTCGCAGCCGGAGGAGCGGCACGGTCTGGCGGCGGCGGTCCTTAGGATCACCCGCCGCCGGAAAAGCCCGGTACGGGGGGTTTTTGGAAAAATTCCCGTACCCACCATCTTTTGAGGACCGGCGACTCGATCCCTCTGTTCTTCCTACCCCTTCCCTAGTCGGTACCCAGTTATCGATAGGCTGCCTCAGGCAGTGTGCCTAGGGTTATCGTAACGGCACAGTGCTCGGAAAGGCGGCCCCCTAACAACGTAAACCACTGGGGGAGGGCACGGACGGCCACAGCGCGATCAGATAGGTGTTGGAGACAGACGGGAAAAGGACAGGGGACAGGAGAAAATCTGGCTCGGGGGCAGGAGAGCCAGCCGGACACCGTCTGCAGCCTAGTTCTTTTCTCTTCTCAGCCCCCGAAGGAGGAGAGAAGACTCGGCTAGGTGGCGAGCTGCGTCGAGAGGAGCGGCTAATACCTCGGGCGGGGTTGAGCACGGATCGAGGCGGGACCGACGACGACCTTTGCGAGGGGGGTTTTTTACCTGCCTTTCCCCCCAAGCTCCGGCACGACCGGAGTCGCACAGGAGCCGAGGTCAGGCAGGTTCGCCTCGACCAGCTCAAGCTGGACAGCTCTGCTGATCAGCGACCCCGCAGCGGCTAGAGCAGGCCGCGTATCGTGGAGACTAGCGACATTTTATATTTCATACCTGTATTTAGACAGTACTTGTTTATGAGTATGTTTTAGACGGTATCGTTACTGCCATTGGAGAGGTTGGGATTAGTGGTTCACGGTCTACCTCAGTCTACTAAGTCATGTATGGCATAGCATAAGGGGGGGCCCAGAGACAGCAGCCGGTTTATACTGGTATTGTTGTAAACAATTTCAATTTCATTTCATTTCATTTCGCCCCTCGTAGTTGTCTGCCCGTTCCAGCTTGGGCGCCAAAGCATTGCCTAAGATTTCAGGAGATTTGTCAATAAAATCGACGCATGTTAAATTTTTCAATTGCGAAGGTGCGACATTTTGTCCGGACTTTTGTGGAGGAGTGTATTATCGGAGCATATGTGAATACAGAGGTGAGTCGGCTGGAGCGAGCGCCGAGACGTTGTGTGATGGTTACAAAAAGAGTGAGCAGCCCGAAGAACTGTTGCATGTATACTGCTTGCCTACATTGCTATACATATTTATTGATAACGTTCACAAATAGTCGATAACTATGAACGTACATGTGCTGATTATGATGTATCATAATAGCCCCTCTAGATAATTAGCAAACAATGCAAACAACTACTATCCACTTGGCTTCGCTTCCGTGCAGCGCTTGAAGATCTTGGTGTGCTTCGGCTCCGGCATCGCCTTCGTCAATGCATCCGCCCGCATGTATGTTGTGCCTACCGACACAACTACGGCATTCTTTACATCCACGAGTTCTTGAATGTGGTGGTGCTTGATGTCGATGTGCTTCGTTATGTTTGAAGCTGTAGGATTGCTGGCGAGTTTGATGGCTCCCTCGTTGTCTTCATAGACTGTCGTGGCGCCGCGCTGCCGTTGGAGGACATCTTGCATAAGTTGCCGGATATGCACCGCACTTTGTCCGGCCCGAATGACGGCCACATACTCCGCTTCCTCCGCTACAGAGACACTACTTCATGCTGCTTGGAAGTCCAGCTCACTGCTCCACCATTATTGAGCATAACAACCTCTCCATACTGCGATCGTCTAGTGGTCGTGTTTGCTGCCCACTCAGAGTCCGAGAACACTTTGATGTCGTCCGCATTGTCATGAGATGGCCATCCGTAGGTGATTCCCATGGGTCTTGTCCCATTGAGGAAGCGTAGCAGTCGTTTGAGCTGCTCCATGTGCAGTTGTGTGGGAGTTTTTTGCCGATTGCTAATTATGTTCACCGCAAATGCGATGTCCAATCTTGTACACATGCAAAATTACTTCACTGACCCGATGATAGCACATAAGGTCTCGTGTTCCGGTGGTGACATGGCCACTTTGTCATGGTCGGATGTGACCTCTGCATCTCGGTAGTGCGTGAGAGCCACAGGTACCTTGGAGGGTGATGTGCTGTCCAACATGCCGTACTTCTCTAGGATCTCCTTGGTATGTTGTTCTTGGGAAAGGCTGATGGTGCCTCCTTGTTCTTGACAATATCCTTCCCAAGAATGAACTTCGCCTCACCGAAGTCGGGCATGTCAACCGTGCACTGTAGCCAAATTGTACCATGAGGTTGTCAACACCCAACCCAGCAATAAGCAAGCAGTAACTTGTTTTCATGCATTCAGCTATGGCATCTTCGGCTCATTGAAACAGATAGGGCCGGGGGGAGCCATATTTATGCTCGGTGTGATTGATAACTTCTCTAATTGCATTTGGCTACTCCTTGCACTCCCATCCAAGAAAGGAGTTCTTCCCTCTCTCTCCTATGCTGTCACCGAGATCGGAAACTTGCACTCTCGCATGCATACTAGTCACGTTTTGCGGTCGACCATCAAGTTCGACTGTGGTCCGAACCACCTCGATGTCGCCTACCGCACCATGGCCTCGTCCTTGGGCTACACGGCTAAATTTACGGCCCCGTACACACGCAATCGACTCGCTAAGATTGAGTACCTGTGGCCCACCCTCGCGGACTTGGCCACGGCCATGCTTTAGCACGCCAACTGCCCCACCAAAAATTGGGGCCTCGCCATGCGCACGGCTGTCTACCTCCGGAAGCGACTTCCCACGCCCATCGCATCCGGCGGCTTTGGTGGTGTGCATTTCACTCTCCTCCTTGGTGTCCCTAGTGGCCTCTCTCACGGCAAGGTCTTCGGATGCACGGCCTACCTCCGCCTTGGAGGACCTCTACATGGACAAATTATCCCACAAAGCGCTCCGCCGTATGCTTGTTGGGTGCTGCGATTATGGCCCGGGATATAGGATTTTCAACCTTGCCACCGGTAACCTCGTTCACACCATCCACGCCGTGTTTGTTGAGCCACAACCCGCGCATGCCCCGTCGGCCCCACCAGTCGAATTTGGCACTTCTGAAGCCACTCCACCATCGTTTCTCGAGCATGGGGGGGGGGGGGGGGGGGGGGGGGGGGGCACTAGAGCCAATCTCTCTTGTGCGACCCTACGAAGCTCACAATCCCGACCAGCGACCCCTTCACGGTCATGGAGGATGCTCAAGAGGACTTGACCACATTGACCGTGAGTCGTCTTCTTGATTCGCAGCCGTTGCCTAAGTCTAACGCTCCAATATGACAGCCGGAATCTTCACGCAGAGCAAACCTAGTCGACGTGCCCACACGAGTCCGCGGTCCGCGGGATCCGAGTGGCAATCCGCCCCCGACGAGGAACCCAAGACGTACCCGCCTGCGGCACACATCCCCGTGCCGATCAACATCAAGCATGCCTTGAGCAGAAAGTCTACGGTTGCATGGCGAAAGGCCATCCGCTCCAAGCTTGCGTCACTTCATAGTAAGGGCATATTCCACATGGAGAATCTGCCACTCGGACGTAACGCCATCGGCAACAATTGGGTCTTCAAGGTGAAGGCCAAAGCGGATGGCTGAGTCAACCGCTTCAAGGTACGATAGGTTGCCCATGGATTCAGTAAGCAAGCATAAGTTTATTACTCGGAGTTTTTCTTCCCGGTTGGCAAACTCAGCACCATGCGCACAGTTCTCGCCATAGTTGATGAGCGAAGTATGCACATGCACTCGGCATACAACGAAACAACGTTTCTCAATGCTTACCTCTAGGAGGAGATCTGCGTGCGCCAACCGGGAGGGGCAGAGGATGGTACGCCTCGGGTCATGCGCATGCTCAAGAGCATATATGGACTAAAAGAGACCTCTCGTGAATGGTACAAATTGTTCCATCAGACTCTCTCCTCCCTTGGGCTCAAGCGAGCCACATCTAAGACGAGCCTCTTCACGGTGAACCACCCCGTGCATGGCACTTGCATTGTTCTGTTGTATGTGGACGAAATTCGCATCGTCTCCGACCCCCTCAAGTGGACCTGGTCGGCACAACGGGCCATTGGGGAGCAATTCCGCATGACTGGCTTTGGAGCGGCCAAGCCCATCCTCGGGATGGACATCGTGAGAAAAAAAGAGGCAGGGACCATCAGTCTCTCGCATGAACAATAATCCAATGAGATCCTTGAGAAGTACGGCATATTGGACATCACAGCCTACAAGTTGCCTATGGCGCCTACGCAATATCGAGACGGAGAGGTAGCATCCGATTAGGACAAGGTGGCCTTGACGCCACCGAAACACGTGACCTTCCATGCCATCCGCGGGTTTGTGAGCTTCCTGTGCATGTGTACCAAACCGGACATTCCATGTGCGATCAATGTCATCGGCATGCGGCAGATTGCATCCACGCAACTATACATTAAACAACTCAAGCGCCTGCTACGCTACCTCAATGGGACAAGACCCGTGGGCATCACATACGGCGGAGCGTCCTAGGACAACGCGGACGACATGTACGGGTTATCATGCTCACATTGGGCACCCGACGATCGCATACATGAGAAGTGGTCATGCTTAACGGTGGCGCGGTCACTTGGAAGTAGCAAGCGGTAGTGGCTTTATCCACCACAAAGGCAGAATAGGTTGCAGTCAGCCGCGCCGGGCTTAGAGTACAGTGCACTTTCGGTAAATGATGTAAAATGTCCACCAACGTCAGCACGATGCCAAAACAGTTTATGAAGACAACGAGGGAGCAGTCAAGCTTGCCCAAAACCGCATGTGTTCGAGCAAGACAAAATACATCGACATTAAGCACCACTACATTCGAGATCTTGTGGATGCAAGGACAGTCGCGGTTGTGTTAGTGGGCACGGCAAACATGTTGGCAAATGGTCTGGCGAAGGCGCTACCACAGCCGAAGCATACCACGATCTTCATACGCTGCATGGGAGCGGCGCCAAGTGGTGGCTAGTTTGTTTTGCATTACTAAAAGTGATCTAGAGGGGCTACCATAGTACATCTTTGTCACTACATGTACGTCGTTCACAATTGTTAACGTTATCAGTGAATAACGCCATGCCGACTCTCCGCATGTTTCGCCTCATGCTTCCCCTGACCTCGGCTCTTAGCAAAGCACTCTCGTTCGCACCCCTGATACTCTCGCGCTCATCATGGAGCAAATGGCGCTCCTTAAGGCCCGCCTGGACGCGCAGCCAGCCGACGATGATGTTGTCGATGATGGTACTGCTGCGGCTGTTAATACCGACACCCCCATCGCTCAGCGCCGTCGCGATGCGCAGCTCGAACCCTCTCGAGACAGCCACGACGTGCACACCCTCCCCTTGCTTGGCTACCCCCATCCGGACGCACAAACGGCAATCGCTGCAGCTACCGCTGCAGCTCATGTTGGCGACACCACCGTCGCACAACGCCGTCCCGATGCGCACCGCGAGCCCTCGCGTCACGAGCTACCGGTGGAACACCTCTCACCACCCCCACTATCCCCCCCGCCGGATATGCCCTTCAAAGCCCCGGACCTCTCTGGTTGATGGCTCCGCTGCCATCCACCCCCACAACCTCGGTCTCCTCATGCTGCGCGGTATTTCCAGCAGCGGCCCACGCGGTCAAGCTAAACAGTGCGTCATCAACGCATTTGACACAGACTACCTACTGTCGGCTGATTATGTGATGGCCAGCATCCTCCACCTCGCGCACAACGTGGACGACGATCCTGCCCCGGACACACCCGCTCCGGTCGCGTCACCCCCTCCCATCTCCGCGTTCGTCGCTGCGAGCCGCGGTTCGCACAGCGGTCGAGGCCAACCACACCGTAATCATCGTGGTAGTCGACCCAATAAATGTGGCTTATGTGGCAGCCTAAACCACCTCATGTCCGCCTGCACTGCCCCGGATGATGCTATCCTTAAGTGGAACCTCGCCAAGCGTAAGATGCTCGTCCAGAAGTACGGCGCCCCCGGTTGCACTACCTCTACTCACGTTGCTCTGCTAAGCGACGTCCCAGCCGACGACGCCCCCGCCGATGACGCCGACGACAGCTTACCCACCCTCGAGGACTGCGCGGATGACTGCGATGACGACGAGGTGAGTGTCCCTTTCAGCTATGTGGCATTCTCCTCTTCCCTCACCCCAGGTCGTAACCTCTCACAGTTCTGGGTCGTTGATTCCGCCTACTCGATTAGCCTCACCGCGTTCCGATATGACTTCGTAAAGTTCACACCCCCTCCCTCTCGCGTGGGAGGAGTCTACGTTGACGTTAAGGGCAGCGGCTCAGTGCGGATTTCTGTCAGACTTGCCTCTGGCCAGCTTACTCACCGCACTGTATATGCACTATGCACCCCCGACATGCCCTCTCGCTCCGCTAAGCGTATCGGCAGACTTCTTAGTATCAGTTGGATACAAACACACGGCGGCTGTGAATTCATTTTCCCCACTAACTCTGACACTTGTATGCTTTTGGTACCCACATGCATGGGTGTGCTAGAACCGTCCGGAACCGGTCTTTACCTCCTTCCCCACTAGCCGGAGCTCCCTTCAAGCCCATCCGCAACGTCGGCATTTGACCCCTCACCTCGGGTTGCCCTTACTGCCCAGTGTGACCCCGTATTGTGGCACCGTCGGTTTGGACACATGAACATGCAAAGCCTACATGCCTAGCATACTCACGGTGTCCCGACTAGCCCTATGTTAGCTAGCTATGTAAAAAAAGTTTCTTGCGACTCTTGCTTATTACACAAAGCCACAGTTGCACCGCGCAACACCGCCGCTTGCAACCATCCCACCCCCTCCTCAACATGTCCGCTGACCTTTGGGGACTAGTCAATGTTCCCTCCCCACATGGCCTCCGCTAGTGCTTGCTCGTCATCGACCACCACACCAACTACATGTGGGTGCGGTTCTTGAAGTCTAAAGACGACGCATGTTCGGAGTTGGAAGCAATTCTCTTGGACATCAAACACTTGCATGCCCGTCATCACTCCCAATCGGGCGCGTTCGCACCCGTCCTCAAGTTTGACTCCGACTCTTTGTTTGAAGTTGTTGTCACTCGCCAGATGTGCGCACACCTCGGCGTCGGGGTCCAATTCTCTGCCCCATACGCCCACCACATACTCGGCAAAGCCGAACGTCCTTGGCGCACTATCCGGGACAATGCGTCGGCGATGCTCCACAACATGGCCGTTCCCAATTCCATGTGGACGTGCGTTGTCAGCACTGTTGTGTACCTTCGCAACCGCACGTACAGTCGCTCAGTCGGACCCAATGGTGGCGTCCCCCTCACACTCCTTACGTCGTGTGTGCCCGACGCCTCCAAGTTCCGCGTCTTCGACTGCGCCGTTTTCGCCAAGGTGCCCGACAAACAACGTCGGAAACTCAGTGAAAAAGCATTTCGCGGCGTCAGGGTGGGCTATCCCCTAGACGCATCCGGGTACCGTGTCTACAATCCGGAAACGCGTCGCATCACCACTTCCGTCCATGTTGTCTTTCAGGAAGATACCCCAGGCTTCGGCACACTACCCTCCGTCGACTCGGTCATCACCGACTCTTCGGTAGACGTACCCGCAGCCTCACCCCTATCCCACCCCATTGACCTCACGTTACCAACACCCCTTCCCCCCCCTGCAACCCTCGCCATGCTCGGCTCCGCTCACACCCCATTCGATACGGCGATATGGTTGCCCACTTGTCCGACTACCCCCCGACCCTCGTGACGGCGTGTTGTGATCATGAACAAGGCAAAGCTCAAGAGGACATCTTTGAGCACTCTCACGTTCCCGACCTTATCACGGGTCCCCCGCACAAACCTGCAAGCACGTCCCTTAATGCCGTCGCCCTCCTCTCCGCCCGGGAGTGTGTGGAACCGAACTTGGAACCGATGCGATAGACAGCCCCCAAGCCCCCAGTGGCAAGCCGCTATGCATCAAGAGTATTCCTTCCTCATCGCCAACGGCACGTGGGAACTTGTGGACCTCACCCCACGCCGAATGGTCGTTAACACCCTGTGGACCTTCAAAGTCAAGTCGGATACCGCCGGCGACGTCTCCCGCTTCAAAGCGCGGTTCGTCGCCAAGGGGTGCAACCAACGCGCTGGACTAGACTACACAGAGACATTCTCCCATGTCATCCGCATGGCCAGCCTGCGTCTCTTCCTTGCCATCGCAGCCGCTCGCGACCTTGAACTATGCCAGCTTGACATCGACACATCGTTTCTCTACGCCCCCATCCAAGAAGATGTGTACATCCGCCAGCCTCTCGGCTTCAACGATGGCACGTCCAAAGTGTGTCACCTCAAGCGCTGCCTCTACGACCTCAAACAGTCCCCCCGCGAGTTCAACATGCTACTTCGTGCATGGCTCGTCGACCATGGATGGCAACAATGCGTCTCCGACCCGTGCATATACATCTACCGCACCGGCCACGTTTTCGCCATGATCGCCATGTACGTCGATGACATTCCCGCGGCCTGCAATGATGCCACTTGGCTCGCATCGTTCAAAGCTCAACTCGGAGCACGGTTCAAGATTAAGGACCTCGGCGACCTCTCCCAACTCCTCGGCATGCACATTACCCGCGACCGCTCCACGCGCACCATCTCGCTGGACCAGTCCAAGTACATGCGCGACATACTCGCCAAGTACGGCATGTCCGACTCTAAGCCGTCGTCACTTCCCATGGACTAGGGCTTTCTCGCCGACCTCGCGCACATGACCTCGCCCCCTCTCACCGGGGTGGCCAAGGACGTCTACCCCAGCCTCCTGGGCAGCCTCCAATACGCATCCGTCTGCACGCGCCCCGATGTCTCCACGGCGTTGAGCATCCTCGGCTCCGCCCTAGCCTCACCCACGGAGGCACACATGCAGGCTTTGAAGAAGGTCCTCCGCTACCTTCATGGCACCATCGACATGCGCCTGACGTTGGGGGGGGGGGGGGGGGGGGGCACGGACCACAGCCTCCAACTCACGGGCTTTGCCGACGCTGATTGGGCCAACTACAACAACACCCGCAAATCTCGCTCTTGCTATCTCTTCACCCTCGGACGCGGGTTCACCAGTTACAAGTCCAAACAACAGACTTGTGTGGCTCAGTCCACGTGTGAAGCCGAGTACCGCTCTGCGGCTGACGCCACCAAGGAGGGACCACAGCCTCCAACTCACGGGCTTTGCCGACACTAACTGGGCCAACGACAGCAGCACCCGCAAGTCTCGCTCCGGCTATCTCTTCACCCTCGGACGCGGGCCCACCAGTTACAAGTCCAAACAAAAGACTTGTATGGCTCAGTCCACGTGTGAAGCCGAGTACTGCTCTGCGGCTGTCGCCACCAAGGAGGGACTCCACCTCCGACAACTCCTGGGGGAAATCTTCAACTCCCCCATCACCGAAACCACCACCATCTGGGAGGACAACTAAAGCGCCACTGAATACTCCCAGAATGCCTTAGCCAGTGAGAAGACCAAGCATATCGGTATGAAGTGGCTCTTCCTCAAAGACCACGTGGAGCATGGAACCATCAAGTTGAGGTACCTCCCCGCTGACCAGATGGTGGCTGCCATGCTCACCAAATCCCTCTCATGACCTGCACTGGCAAGACACCGAAGTGCAATCCTTGGAGGACAAGACCCAATGCAAAGCTTCATCCCGTAGCTACCTTCAGGGGGAGTGTTGTAAGTAATACCGTATAACTATTAGTTGCAGATAGCTATTGTATTCTACTCTAGATATGATTAGTACATGTCTATATCGAACATACTTATAAACTGTTTGACTCGGTACATAGTTGTCGCTAGGCTACAACTCTCCCACTTCTGTTATCCCGACACCACGCATGTAGGTTGGTTGTCTATGTGACTGTCATGTTTGCGTGACTGTGACCGTAACTACGTTTACGTGAGTTACCTTCCACACTAACCGTGTTTGGATGGTTCAATAGAGCAACTTGAAAACTAAGCTGCGGTTGACTTATGAAAAGATGCAACGCATGATTACGTCGGACAGACATTCAAGGAGACCATGGGTCGTTACACGCCTGCCATCATGCAGTCATGCGGACTAGAATTCCCATAGATGTCCGCGAATTCGTCTGTGCGGGCGGTGCGAAAATTCTGAGGGGAGCTTACTGTTGGCTTCGGAATCAACGTGGACAAACTCAGCAATGAGGAAGTGACAACAGCCTACGTGGGTTTGTTGCCGCTTGCTGAGCGCAAGATGTGGGACACTCGAGATAGCTTGGACTTGACTGGTCCAGTTTGTTTGCGGAGCATCACGGACTCGGCAGAGGTATTCAGACGGTGAAGCAAGCCACATGCTGCGTCAAGATTGTCCGTCATGATGATGGAGTCGACAACAACAAGCCTCTCGCAAACAACCCCGTGCTTCTGTCTGAAAATAAATTCCGCATGACGGTCATTTATTTGATTCACGGATCATACAATTGTGTTCCATGCTTGCATACTCAAGTTAACGACATGCTTACATACTCAAGTGGATTAATTTTTTTATTATGATAATTACAAATTCAGCGGTGGTGTGCGCACTAGGGGACGACTGGTATGAGACATGCATGGAGAAGGGATAGAGAACCTACACGCAGCTAAATGAGATCCAGAAACAAACCTTGAAGCTGCGGGATGGGACAGAAGCTGTGTTGCACCTGTGTGAAGGCGGTGATAATAAATACTTGAACGGCTGCAGTGGCTAGTGCGGTTGCAACGCAATGGAGGGTTGTTGCTACTTCACAGCGCGGACTTCAGATTTCCGCTTGACATGGGAGGCGTTGCGCGCCACAAATACAAGAGTGTTTGAGCGGACACTTGAGTAGTATGTACTAGCTTCACACACTGAGGTGGACAGGGTTATCTCCTTCCCGTACGTTTACCCATGTTGCAACAAGAACATCACACAAGTGGAGGAGCACGGGCCGAATAGTTCCGACGCTTCCATGCGAAAGTGGCAGCAGCAGCACGCCTCTCAAAGGTTCAATTTCCCCCCATTTCTTCATATCGAACCGTCCCGACGTATCCCCGACATGCTGCATATCAACCTCCGGATCGTGGCCCAAGTGTATTGGCATACGACTCAGCGGCTTAGCGACAGCAACACGGAAATGATTGCCAAACTGTAACAATGGATGTCGGACAACCTGAAAATTAAGGTAATCTTGTTAATACGATAGCTAAAATAAATGTATCATGAAGCCAACTGAAATAAAACGAAAAATGAAATGCCATTAAATACCTTTAAAAAAGCAGAAACATGAAATTGAACAACAACTTGTACAATTTTGATAACTCGTCGCATATGTCACCCACATGTGTCGTGAAAAAAGCGGCAGTCGAAGAAGCCTTTGTCAGTATTGGTAAGAGGAAAGAATCTTTCATTGGAGAGGAGTATATCAAGTTGCTGGTAGGCCACGAGCGATTGTTGGAGCACGTGCGGGCCTCCTTCCCCATAGTATGTGAGGCGGATCATGACAAGGCTGCGAAAGCATGGGGGCTCTACGTGGACCTGTGGAATTTGCTCGTGGAACCAATTCAATTTCCGCAGACAAAGGAGCTCCCTCCCATGGTCATGAGGAAACAGAGGACACGTGAGGTATGAGAGAATGCGTTTAAAGCTATGTGATACAAATATATGATGACATGATGCTAAATGAAAACAAATGCGCTTAGGTGAAACGAGGGGCCGAGAATTTTGTGGTGGCGTTTACCAACGCCGCGGGTCATGCGGATCATGTGACGGTCTACATGCACATTCTATAGTGCCAAGTTCCCAAGTTCATCGAGTCCTATGGAGACTTGCTGAACTCTGGGTGTCATGGCTCGGAGCACATGCACTCTATGGTCAAGAGGAGCTTCAAGTTCGAAGCAAGCCGACAACCGAAGAGGCGTGTGCAAGAAGCCATGAAGGCCCTACAAACCAATATCCACCACGACACCGACCAGCCTACTCCTGAGCACATGAACCGAAGAGGAAGGCACATGCTACTCATGAGGACTACTAGAGGTATAAGTGCATCATGTCACACGTAGGGGGGAGTCTAGAAATTAGGAATGTACATATAATTATGATTACAACACCATCTATTTTCTCCACCAATGTTGATTTAGAGACGCGCTTGATTCACCCACCCCTCCCACGCCCACCCCGCCCAGCACTGCGGCGCTGTGATCTCCTTCGCGCTAGCGTCTGCACGTATACATGTGCACTGTTTATTTGCAGGATTGTTGGAGACACCGCGTTATTCCGCCCACCCCATTTCCCCTTCTCCCACCTTGGCCCCGCCGCCTGCGCATGCCACGCTACGCCGGCGAATCACTGCCCGAGGTATTAGACGAAGACACACCGCTACTACTATCCTCACCCATAGAATGTAGTAGCTCTGAGCGTTGGGCATTCATCGATACTGCCAATTTATCTGTTACAAGTTGCTGCGCTATAGGGTGGCGATATTCGACACCTTTGATCTCGTCCACGACGTCATACAACTTGCGGAAAATTGCCTTCTTTGGCGACTTGTAAAAGCTGTCCGGCCGGCGGGGCCATTGCTTGACGTCGACGTTGTAGTCCCGCGCCTAGTCTAGCGATGCTATTGGTGTCGACGCCAATCTCACCACATTGTAGATCACCCGCAACTTGGTGGTGAAGAGCTTCTTCCCCACCTCATTCCGGGAGAGGTAAAAACAAAAAGGCAATACAGCCGCGCCGAAGGACCCGTTGTCAGCGAAGACGAGCAATTCCGAGGCCGGCGAGTTGAAGCTCTCGAGGCGCAAGGAAGTCCGGATACTCTCCATATCCATATCCATTCAAACCCCGAAGAGCACGGACGGGGAGTGGGTCTCAGGTTTATACTCTTTCGCACCGCGCTGGTGCGCCAAGGCTAAAATGCTGTCGGGTGCCAAGCACAACAAGTCGAACTCTCTCGATGCATGCCCGCCTTAAAGGACACGAGCCCCTTCTATACCTTCCTCCGCACGTCCGTCTTTAGAAGTTCTACCGAAAATGGGACGGACCCGTAGACCCTCATCCGACAAATTACCCAACAAGCAGTCTCCGTGCAACTTTCAAGGAAGTAACATCGGACGGCACTAGCAAAATAGTATTGTTCGGGCGGCGCGGCAGCAAGCAATTACGCGTCCGCCGGCATCGCAAGGCGCGAACACTAGGAATGATCAGTTGAGAGGCTAAAATCGGGGAGCGTGCCGGTATAGCTTGTTCGTAAATTGAAATTGTTTACAACATGTACCGTATGCGCCGGTTTACAAAAAATGCCGTATGAGCCGGTTGCTGTCTCTGGGCCCTCCCAACTATGCCATACAGAAAACTTACAAGTCATGGCTAGACCGTTAACTACATATATCCAACCTCTCCAAGGGTGGTCGGGGGTTTTACTCCCCCCCGGGGAGGGTGCGATGCGGGGTTATGGCTACGTGCAATCAAGGGCGTGCGGAGGTGCATTGTGTGGAGGCGCGGCGAGAGGTCGTGCGGGATTTGATGCGGTATACAAGTAGGAGGTGATGTAGCCAGTGGACAGTGTGCGTGTGTAGTTGTGCAAGGATGCGAGATGAGTCGAGTCGTGCTTTGGAGATGAGTTTGTGAGGAGGGTCGGTGAGGAGGGTGAGGAGAGAGGTGAGACTTGCGATGGTGAATGAGTGCGGCGTGCCCGTGCGGCTCATGACGATGGGGAGGATGTCGACTTCGGTACATGGCCAGTGGCTACGGATGGCATTTGTGAGGGGTGTGTATTTGGCACGAATCAATTGGGCTGTTTGGGAAAGGTTGTGGTCGGTGCAGTACTTCCATTCCCTTATCTGAGTCTTTTTAATTGATGAGTATCGGCGGCGACCGTTTGTGTGACGGACGAATCGAGGTTCGAGGAGGCGGATGAAATCGGGTTTGTGCGCGGTGGGTCGTAGCGCGGGGGGTTGGGGATCTCGGGGGGGAAGATGGCTAGGCACGAGGTTAGGGAGTCGGGCGAGAGGCCTTCGTCAGCAGCAACAAGGCGAGTGGGCATGTAGGCGGGGTGAGGCGGATGGCAGTCAAGGGGGATGTGGGTGGGTGTGGAGGAAGTGAATGATTTGATGGATTTATTACCGAAGTCTGCCGTGATGGTCTCCCATCGTCCGCCGTTGTGTCGTTCCAGTGTGGAGAGTAGGAGTTGTAGCGCGCTATTATGGCGGTCGTGTATTGGGCCAGACATGGTTGGGCAGTTACCGGCCATGTGGCCGCTGCTAGTGAATTGGCCACACATGGGGCAGTGCATGGTGGAGTTGTGTGTGAGGAGGCGGGTGTTGTGGACCCCCCACATGAATTCTTGTTCGTGGGTGAATTGGATGTTGGTGAGTGTCGTGTGTTTTTTGTGGAAGGTAAAGTCCGCGCCGTCTGCCGCGGCGCGGGCGAGGAGGGCACCGTGCTTGGATGTTTGCGAGAGGGGTGCGTGAGTGTGTTTGGTGCTGTGGGTGTGTCCGCCGTTGTGTCGTTCCAGTGTGGAGAGTAGGAGTTGTAGCGCGCTATTGTGGCGGTCATGTATTGGGCCAGACATGGTTGGGCAGTTACCGGCCATGTGGCCGCTGCTAGTGAATTGGCCACACATGGGGCAGTGCATGGTGGAGTTGTGTGTGAGGAGGCGGGTGTTGTGGACCCCCCACATGAATTCTTGTTTGTGGGTGAATTGGATGTTGGTGAGTGTCGTGTGTTTTTTGTGGAAGGTAAAGTCCGCGCCGTCTGCCGCGGCGCGGGCGAGGAGGGCACCGTGCTTGGATGTTTGCGAGAGGGGTGCGTGAGTGTGTTTGGTGCTGTGGGTGTGAGCGTCAGTTTTGAGGTTGGTGTATCTATAGGGTATGGGTTCCCCTAGGGTTTGTGGAATGAGAGTGTATGGCCATGTCCAATGGCCTATCGACACGTCTGAACCTGTGGTGTACGTTGTGTTGGGTGGGTGTCCATCAGCAACTTGGTTAGCTAGTGTGTCTGCGAGCTCGTTTCCGAGTGAGTGGTTGTGTGCTTTAAGTTTACCGAGGTGTGTGCATATGCCTTCATAGCAGCGGGTTTGGAGGGTGTGTGTGGTGGAGAGGAGCGTGTCGCGGTGTATGTTGTATCTGTAAGCGGATGGGCAGTTCAAGTAGCCTTGTATGAGGCGGAGGGAGCACGCACTGTCTGTGAGGAGGTGGGTTTGGCGGAGCTGGAGGCCTATGTCTATGCCAGCTAATTCAGCGCGATTGATGGTGTGCGAGGGAGGGGTAGAGGTCACCATAATTTTGATGCGAGTGTCTGAGGCGGGGTGGGTGGCAACTGCTCCTAGGGGGAGGAGCCTCCCTTTTTGGAGCCGTCAGCGTATACAAAGTCCTGCCAGTTCCAAGCAAGATTTCCTCTTTTGGGGGAGTATGTTAGTTGCATGCGTTCATGGAGGGGGTAGGTTAGGGGGTGAGTGGGGTTTGGGGGGAGATGGTAGATACTTGCTGAGTGTGGTGAGTAGGTGTCGGTGAGGTGTGGAGGTGGGATAGTGATGGTGGGGTTGGGGAGGTGTGTGTCGTAGATAGACTCAAGTGTGTTTTTGTTAATCCATGTACACACGGAATGGCATGAAGGGGGATAGAACCGCCGCTTCCCGGAACGGAGGTGTACGCCTTATCCAAGTACCGCCAAAAGTCGGTACCCGATAGGAACATATTGTGTATATGAACCCATCGCATCGCATCGCGACTGAGCGGCGAACACCTATAGCGAACACCTATAGGTGGAGGGCCAAGACTCCCCCGGAGTCTAGCGTACACATGTGTCCATTAGAAGCCCTACGGAGAGATATGTAAACAGTTTTGGAGTGCGGTCATGGCTGTGTATGAGGGTAGAGTGGAGAGGGCTATGGGGTTGGCGACGAGGTAGATGTCGACCATCCAGCGTGTGCCGAATGGAGTGGGGGTGGGGTGGCATGTGTGTTGGTCGGGGGGTAGGAAGGTGTTCGCGTCATTGGGGAGGGTGTAGAGGCGGTGGTGGGTGTATGGGGAGTTCATGTATTTGGAGTGGCGGTATGGTGTGTGTTCCCATCGGGGGAGTATGAGGATGGTTGCGCAGAGTGTGTGAGGGGTTGTGAGGTGTGTCATGGTGATTGCATGTTCCATGGCGCGGCGCATGTATTCGTGGTCGTATTCTGTGTTGGCGATGTTGGTGCCGTGCCATATGTGAGGGGCATTGCTTCCGCTTGATGAGAAGACTGTGTCCTCGGGGTATAGTGAGTGGTAGATGTGAGAGTGGAGTGATTTGTTGACGGGGTCTGAGTATAGTTATGTATGTATGTGGAATGTGTGGCGGAAAGCTGTGAGGAGGTCCTCCATAGTGGCCCATATATTACGGGTGGTGGTGGCAGGTGCGGGTGAGTGGATTTCTGAGCGGAAGCCTAGACGAGTGAGGAGGTGGTAGACCTCCTCTTCTAACGTGTGCTGCGAGAGTTCGGGTTGGAAGAGGTGAAACATGTGGCAGACTCGGGGGCCGTGAAGGGTGGTGACCGCGCGGCCGTTGGGTGTGCATAGTATAGTGGTATCGTATAGTGATGGGTGTGTTGGAATGGCGAATTTGTCGGTAGGGAGCATGTCGAGGTCGGGGTGGATAGGGTCGTGGTTGAATGTGATGAGGGGGTGCGTCCACGGGGGGGGTCCGGGTTCTGGCAAGGTGGGTGTCGGGGAGGGGACAAAGCCGGAGTTAAGCGCAGTGAGGGCGGTGGGGCCGGAGGGGGTCTCACTAAAGGTGTCGTGTAGTTGTAGGCATGGTGCCCACTGGACCTCGTGGAGGCGGGTGAGGTCGTGTTGTTGGCCGCGAGCACACTAGTCGCATTACCATGTGGCGGGTCCATGAGCGGGGCGGCATTGGGAATGGACGGCAAAGTGCGGGCATGTGCAGCAGGTGGAGGTGGGGTATGTTTGTAGTGGGTCGTGCCATATGGAGCAGTCGGCGGGGGAGGGGGTGGGGAGGCATACCGATGTGGGGGTGGAGGAGATGAGGCGGAAGCCGTCGTCGAGTTGGAGTTGTATGTCCCATTCCGTGAGGTGTTCCGGGGCCCATTCTACCATGTTCTGTGTTTGGTCGTATTCCGTGTCCTTATGTTTGGAAATGATGCGCGTAGCGTCGCAGGGGGGGAAGTGGTCGTCCGAGGGGGTGAGGTATTCTGTGTCTATGTGTGTAGTGGGTGCAGTAGGGGGGGGGGGGGTTCTGGTGCGGGAGGTGTGGATGCCGGATGAGAGAGTGGTGGGGGAGCGGGGGAGGTGTGGGGAGAGCAGGGGAATCCAGGAGGGGTGGATAGTGGGGGGGGGGGGATGCTTGTTTGGAGGTGTGGCGTGTGATGGGCAGGCGGTTGTGGATAGTATCGAGGGGTTCGATGAGGATTGCGGCGAGAAGTCAATGGGGACTGAAAGTGGGGTGGTGGTCCCCGTGAGTGTGGAAATGGATTTGCAGGATTTGAGTATGAAGGAGGAGGGGGTGGCGCGGAGGAGGATTTGTGGCCATGTGGTTATGTTGTTTTTCCAGAGGGGAGTGAGACGGGGGAGGAGGGTCACATTATGCTTTTTTGTATGTGTGAGGGTCGGTGATGTGTGTGGCTCTGTCTCTGAGTGAGGCGAGGAGGGTGTTGTCTTGTGTGGTGAAGTGGGCGCGGAGTGTGGAGGCAATGGGGTTGGTGAGGGAGAAAGGAGGAATGTTGTGGAACATGGTGCCCGCGTCGCGTTGGGCCCGTACTAGGCATCGGAGTGTGGGTGGGGAGGAGCTGCCTGACATGATGGATTCAGTGGGCCAGTGGGAGTATGTGGTGGAGCTGGTGCGTATGTATGCTCGGGCCATGTGGCCTCGATACTCTGGGTTGTTCATGATTGTATGTAAAGTGGCAGACAGTGAGTTGAGCTGGGTTTCGAGGGAGGGGAGGCCGTATCCTAGGTCTGAGGTAGGGCGGTGGAGGGCTTCGCGGGGGAGGTTACGTACCGAGGAGACGGCGGAGCGGAGTGCGCGGCATATTTGTCCTTCGAGGGTGTCGAGTTGGGAGTCGGTGAAGAGGCCGAGCGGGAGGTTGAAGTGTTTGCCGATAAGGAGGCCACGGATGACCCTGATTATGCGGGATTGAGTTAGTGGGGAGGTGGAGAGGGCGGTGATGAGGGACGCTGTAGTACGTCTTAGTTCGTGCCAGTGCTTAGTGAAGGTGTTGTGAGATCCCCGTGGTGGGCTTGATAATGGACACATCCGTACGTTGTATTCCGGGGGAGTCTTGGCCCTACTATCTCGCCAATAGTGGATGTATTGCGGGAGCCCGT